>JAVQJD010011887.1:0-70950 GCA_036023655.1 Nannoperca australis
AGTTATGAGGGTGTTCCTTTCCCCATTCTTCCTTTTATGTGTTTGTTTGTTAACGTTAACAGTGAAAGTCCTCCTGACACTTGTGTTGTCCCGAGGATATGTAAATCTAATAAGTGTACTGCTTTTATTTATCTAATGAAGAGGCGAACACACACAAATCGTACATTAGTAATACACACATACACTTAGTAGTAGATAGATGGTGTAGTGAGCGCTATCATTCTGACGTTCTCAGTTGGGATGTACATTTTATTGTGATTGTCTTATTAAAATACATTACTGTACCTTGATGCTGGTTGACTGGAGCTTCTGGAAGAAATACCTCTGGAAAGACAGCGGGACCTTCAGCAAAGCGATGACAGCATCACAGAGACAACCTGTGTGCTGGGAAACAATACATTTTCATTACTCACATCCAGCGGTGATGACATCCAGTCAAGATGCATTCGCTAACTTTGTGATCACAGGTGGTTCCATATGAATCCTACCAGGCATGAAACAGGAGGGTGTTTCTTGGTGAGGCCCTCCACTTCCTCCAACACGTGACTGAAGACCGACATCATCCGCCGCTCATATTCACTCTCTGTCTGCACCGACCCCAGGGTGCCATACTCCTGAAAACTAGATTACAGAAACATGGGAAACAAATGAAATAAGATGCATTTATTGTCATTACGGTGTTTTGAACATCAAATGTGCATTTTACACAAAAGCTACATCCAGACATTGTTCTGTAGTTGGTTAAAGCACGACTCAAAAGAATGCATTTAAACTAAGTTGCCATTTATTCCTCCCACTCTACTGAGAAGCTACAGTACAGTTTCACTCTGCAGCAGTTTCTTTCAAAGCTGGGAAATTATACACAATGCAATCTAGACTAAATGTCATTTTAAACTTTCTCCCAAACCACCAAACAAATGCATTCAATCGAGCTGTTCCACCTTCCAACAGCTCTCACCTGGCTGCCTGTGGGTCCAGTATCAGCGCTTCTATTACATGGGAGACGAGCAAACAGCTCTGTTGTTGTCTGAGCAGACGGTTAAAGAGAAATGACCGACATGACGACAGAGAAACCAGGGTCATCGAGACAAAGGCATCTGATGTGACTGAGGTACGTTTAAGGATACAGCTCCACATTGCGAAGGGTGGCGTAATCCGCGTCAAACGACGACTGGTGTAAGTCGGCGTAGCGGGCTGCGAGGCTTCTGAACTCATCCATGCACACCTTCATCTGGGAAAAAAGAAAAGAAACACAGCAGCGATTAACTACATTTGGAGAACATTTAATCTTCTGGGATACACAAATCCTGCTGGACGGTGAAGTGGAGGTCTACACAGGCATATGTTCCAACCTATACAATGACCTGACATTACAACATGACCACCTGTAGCCGCCTTGGGAAACGGACCCTGCGCAGACCACCTGTAACAATCACACTGTTTCACCTGCATGGAGATGCGGCCGCAGCGCTGCAGCTCACTGCCTGAGGTGAGTGCGACGGTGGTGGCAATGGCAGGAGGGGGGCTGGTTTTCAGGCTGTTGCAGGTACAAATCAGCTGTGACAGGGCTTGCAGGGTGTCGATCCGCAGCTTAATGAACTTGCACTGGAAGGTAAGCGGGCTTAGAGGAGTGCTGGCAGCCTGGAGGGAGGGATTAATCAGATAACAGCACAGACACTACAGTTTAACAGTGACACGGGGTGAGTTCACCTAACAAGATACAGTCAGGTATTAAGTGAGTTAATCCATTAACAATTTGAGATGCTTAAATAGCAAGACTCTCCAGACTGAGTATCCAGACAGCAGCTTTAAGCATATTTTATTGGGGAAGTAGGTGAAGGAAGTGTATTAATGTTTTCTGACAAGCAGATGCCTGGCGATTAACCGACCGTGAGGGAAGCGATGCCCTTTTGGTAGGAGCGCAGGGCCTCTGCGATAGCGCTCATGGCTCCACTGTAGTCTCCATCCTCCACGTGACTAAGGCACTGCTCTGCCTGGGAAAACTCTTTCAGGCTATTCAGCCAGAAGTAGAAGTGCTCAGATGCCACACGGGTCCGCAGACTCTGGTACAGCTCGCTGGAGAACTCATGGCATCCCTGCAGATCAATGATAGTATTTCAGTGTCTGTGGCATATCCAGGAGAGCTAAGTCATGGGCTGACACCTTTTCATTCAAACAAATAGATGCTTCTGCCTTGATGCACCTTCACCAGCTCTACAACAGATGTTTGGTAGCACCGGTTCTATTTGCACAAGCAGATGAGATTACCATGCGCGAGGCCTGTCGTGCGATGCGGTACACCGTCCAGCCATTGGCAACATTATCCAGCTGCTGTTTGATGACAGTCTTCACCTCGGCCGACAGAGACGACTGGCTAGCAACAAAAATCACCGTTGCCAAGGAAACCTGCAGTAATTGCAGTGGGAGACAGACGAGTGTTAAAAATCAAAAATCTGAGATATACACGAGGGCAATAAAGCATAAAAATGATAAAGGGTTTTTAAAGTGAATGCAGTGTCAGCTTTTCAGACATTGTTGTGGGTTAGCAGCCAAGCATAGGCTAAAAGATAAAATAACGAGCTCTATGTCTAATTGAAAACAGGTTAGCGTGTGCAGGTTGATGATGCACATAGATATAACACAATTAATTGTCAAGTAAATGCTGTTTTGAGTCGCCTGTGCTTAAAACATAAACGCTATATGCAAGTGTTGGAGACTCTTAAAGCTGTAATTTACGGTCTCAACTGCAGCTGATGTCTGACTCTCTCACCAGAAGCTCCTGCTGCTTGTCAGTGGAGGAGTGACTGGCCACTCTGTAGAGGTCCACCAGATCTCCCAGCATGCCGTCGCCCAACACCGGCAGGTGGGTGGCGATGGCTGCCAGAGCGTGGCACATGAGAACGCGAGAGGAGTCACAGGATAAGTGGAGCTGGCCGAGCAGGAAGTCCACAGCAGACTGGCTGAGGTGGGGTCGACTTTTCAGCAGTTTAACCAATGAGGTGAGGGCCGTCTAGGGTTAACACAAAAAGGCAAGTCACTCGATGATGAGGTATTACTACGTCATAATGTAAACAAGGGTTGGTTGATGGTAATCATCCTCCTGGTAGCCAATCCTCTTTACGTACATTTCCAGGTGGATGGCAGTGGAGTCAAATGTTTAAGGTAACGTATGCTAGTATCATGGTTGTCAGTGTCAGAAAATGTTCCCAAAATAAAAAACACGGCATCCTAAATGCCACACACTAGGCAAAGTTTCACATTTCCATATATGAATGTTAAACAATCACAAACATTCAGCATAGCTGAATTAAATACTAAAATCGCTGGAGTTTACGATCAGGCATCAGATGCCAGCTTATAGATCTCGACACTTTTCTACACATTGTGCCGTGAATACGTTTGTGTTGGTACCGGAAAAAGCATTGAGGCTCAAAACCCAGCTCTATTCCTGATGTATTGATCCAAGCTATGGCCTCTGCCTTGTGGCCACAGTGTTGTCTTACTTTGAGTGTGGCCTGTGCACTGGGGCTGCTGTCCTGACTGCAGAGCATCAGAAGGGACTCCACTCCCAAAACCGTGTCCTGCTCCAGCTGTACTATTTCTGAGGAGGAGAAATACACACAGCTACATTCAGCCTCGGCACACAGGAGCAGCTCAGTGGGGCGAATGTGAGATCAATGCACTGATGAGCACCATTAGAAAAATCCCTAACCCAGGACATTACTTCCTGTAACAAACCTTTTTCTGGACAGGATATGATAATGTTTGAGAGCACTATGACCCCATGAGCAGCCACTGCCAGGTTGCTGTGGTAACAGCATTCTTGTGCCAGTTTAACCAGATCAGTGAGCCGGGGGGGAACCGGAGAGCCACCTGAGAAGAGTGAAGAGAGGAATACAGATGAGTCATTCACAATACAAATCAAAGCGATGGAAAACTGCAACAAAAGCCCAGTTAAGATTGAATTCTTACATAAAAAAATTCACATTGTGATGGAAAACGATTTAAAAGTGAATGCAACCTGTCATGTTGTTCAAGTACTGCTTGATTGCAATTGTTCCAGAGAGGGTGGAGAGGACAGCCAACATGCCCAGCTTCAAACTGTTGTATGGGCTGGTCAGAGCGCACTCACACAGGGTCTGCAGAGATAAAACCCATTCGATTACCTACAGGTTTCAAACCAACGTGAAGACAACCCTGTCAGCACCTGAAACTCTACCTGGGTGTTTTCTCTGATCCAAAGGTGAGGAGCCTTTTTAGCCAGGAGCTTTAGGTCATTAATCGCAAGCCTCTTCACGGCTTTCCTCGGGTCATCTTTCAGGTACTGAAGGAGGAGCTGTAACTGAACAGATAAGGAATCCAATAAAAAGGCAATCATTTTATTCGATTTTTTTCAAGATTCTAGTGAGCAGATCGGGTCATTAACAGCGAAACGTCAACGATATTAAATTTCTAGGTGTTGCATCGAGACAGAAAACTACAGACCTCTAAATAAATCTGTGGCTCTGTTGCATAAATGCACACACTCTGCTCCGACTGGACAGTTGTTTTTTGACGTAGCTGCTGTGCTACACAAAAGGAAGATGTTCAGTTCCTATTTCACAGTTTGTTCCCCACGAGTACAGAACAGCTTTGTTTGCGGTCTTTTTTGCCTTCGTGGTAGACGTTGCTGAAACCGTTTTAATATAACAATGACCACTGGATCCAATCCCCCACTCCACTAGTAGAGCGGAGTAGTGAATAATACTGTGCTTCCACTTGTGCTGGCATGAAAACGGGTGCAGTCGGCTCTTGCCTGGTAGTCACTCGCATTGCATCAGATAATATTTGCATAAAGTGGAGCTTTTCTCAACTTTTGCCCGTGGCGCCGCTGAGCACCTTCTGAACCTCTGTAACTCCGAGTCAGTCGGCCCATTACAGTAATTATCCAGTTTGAGAACGAGGTACAGCTCTGACATGTTGCTACCTGCTTTGGGATATCGACGAGTGAGGAGGCAGCCAGCTGGGTGAAGGTGTGCAGGGTTACGATGACCATGGGGGTGGAGGGGTAAGAGTTGACCAGGTGCTGCAGGAGCTCTCTGCTGCTGGAGGCCAAGCTGGCATCGTGATGCATGTGCTGCAGCATGGGGATCAGCTTCAGCTTCAGTTCCACTGGAGTGTCTAAACCTGGGATTGAGATGCAAGTAGGGGATCGCAAACACGCCAGCAACACACCACAAATGTATAAAAACACACCAGCACATATCTGCTGAACAGAAAGCTTTGGCTGCACAATCACGAGTGTGGTAAATTTGTGGATTCCGTAAAATATGTAGTTGGTATTTAAAAGTAAAATAATTTTAAAGTTGCATGTTTAATTTTGATGATCAAATGGACTACATCAAGTTTAGTTTGGACTGCATTTTAACGCTCACTTGTTTAATTTAAGTTGTAAAATGTTGACTTAACTTTGACTTCCATGGATGCATTCACTATTAATCACTTGTTTTAGACCTTGATTTATTGTTACAATGACCTTCATATTACAGAGTAGAGATTGTACCTTGAATCATCTCACTGACTTTGTTGCATATCCCTGCTGCAAAGTCTCTGAAAATCAGAAAGAAAATGCACAAAACACACCAAATGTATGTTATCCAAAACATCATCCCATATGTGTCTGCACCACAGCTCAGGTGAAGCTGTAGCTTTCCTTACTTTGACTGTGCAGAAAAGCTTGCAGCAGCAAATATGGCGGCCTCCACTTCTACATTGTCGTGAGAGTCCAGGCTTTGGCGAATACTGTGGTGGGCATTCTTCCTATCTGGGATGATGGAGGCCAAACTACCAAGCATCCTGAACAGAAAAAACAACAGGGAAATAGTTTGTTTTAAGCCTCAGATAAATGGAAAGAGTGGGAAGGTGCATTTTTTTTAGCATTTGTGGGGCTGTAGAGTAGTACCGTTTGAAATTATAACTCCTGTGACAACCGGCATAATGTAAAACAAAAATACTTTCATACTTTTACCTCAGAGTGATGGCTCTGGCCACAGGGTCATTGCTATGGATGACCGAAAACACCCTTTTGACAAATTCGTCCACATTGAGGATCTTTTCGAGATGTTTCTCACTCTGTTGAGTTACTTTCAGCACACAGAGGCGCAGAAAGTTGTTCCTGAAATCAGAGAGACAGACAGGTTTGTGCCCACCATAGACATGTTACTAATGATTACTTAGCCTACTGTTACTATATTCATACTATAAAATGTTGCAAATATTTCTTGTCACAAGTTACGAGAGCATTGAATGTCTTTTTTAAGTGTGATCATTAATATTTTCTTGAAGTGCACGCAGTTGTCAGTTTATTAGGTACATTTACGTAAAAGTAATGCAGTCAAGTATATACCAATGAATCCTATCTTCATAAATATACTGTTTAGATTCTGTTGAAACTGTTATAAAGAGGAGTTGATTCAACTTTATGATCCTTTTGGAGGTTGTAGTTAGTGGTGCTGTATTATTGAGAAGTCTAATATTTAGATTAGGATTTATTGCAGGACTGTTGTAATAGTGTACTATTAGTGTAGTATTTTTGGCTAGGTGTACCAAATAAAGTGACATTAGCAATCATCGCAATTAGAAAGCATTATTATTTTGTCACTGAGCAACCATTGCCTTAGTACCAAGTAATAAAGCATCATACCCAAGTCTGAAGATGTCTGCTAGTTTCAGAAATGCAGAGTTGATGAGGATGGGAAATGGGTACTTCTGGAAGAGCTTGGGGAAGAGCACCACAGCTTCACACTGCTCTCCCAGCTTCCCCGACCTCAACCCTGGAATTGAAGCAATTTCACTGGTCACTACAAAGCAGGGACATCTCACACAGTCTGTAACATTTAACAAAACCGACACACGGAGAACACACAACACACACGACCAGACCCCAACCGATAAGCCATATGCTAAGTCGTTAGCAAGCTAGCTAACGCACCTTTGTCCAGCTCCATGAGAGCGGAATTGGCGTCAAGTTCCTGTTCGCCATAACACGCCTCTGACAAGAATGAACGTGCAGTTGAAAGCGACATTACTGTTTAGTTTTTGTAACTTGAAAAAGACTTGACAGCATCAAGAGTCGTTAGCATTTCATTGTACGGGGGGCTAACAGGACACACTCAAATCGGGTGTTACGGCAATACTACTTCCGGTATACGGTTCACAATACAGCGCTCGTAACTTGCTAAAATCCAAACCTGAAGTATTCTTACGTAAACTATTTCCTTTTAAAGTGGTGGAAAATGCCAAAGTGCATTTAATAAAGTACAATACTTTTCTGAGGTACTAGTTCTTTACTTGAGTATTTCCATTGTATGCTACATTTCAGAGGGAAATACAGTACTTTTCACTCACTATCTATCACTTATCTCATCACATCATGTGATATATTGTAACAGATTACAGATTAATTTATTTGTAAATAGTTGAGATTTTTACACTGTTTAAAACAAAGGGGATGGAACCTCTTCTTCCATCCCATTTGCAAGTTAAGTAATCTTCTAGATCATCCACATCTATGGGCCAACATCAAACAGATGTTGATCCAGTTATTTGTAAGTTCACTGGGCGGGTCTTTTATTTTGAAAGAACGGATCCGTTGCACAAAGAAATCGGACGTGGAAGTGACGCTAACGCGGAAGTGGCTGCTTCAACCAATGGTAGTGCGTAACGCAAGTTTAGCGGGGGATTCGGTCCCTGTGTTCAGAAGATCTGTTCGCGGGAAAGACTAGCAGCAGCCACATAGGAAAAAGACTAACGATCTGACCAAATCTTCAGTTCTATTATTAAAATATATAATTCAGATCGTCTTCTATCGGAGTGTAGGGATGCTCTTCCGCTCAGTTGTTGACAGAGGAGTCGGCAGACCAAGACAGAATGGTGAGACAATCAATGTGTTTGGGAATATATTGGGGCGGGGGGCAGTTTCGATAACCTGGTGAGCTACCGTATCTACACAGCTACTGGCAAACGTAAGTTAGCTTAGCATCAAGGGTAATGTAACCTGACCTTTCTTTTTTATGTTGTGACTAAAACCACTGCAGTTTACACTTGGATCTCTGATCGTGTTTTATTCCTGTTGCCATGGCAGATATTAGAAATTAGCTCAAATTAACGTTAGCTCGCGTTATCAACGTAGCTATCGTGTTGTGTTCTTCTAAATTTGGCTTTTGGTAGTCAAACAGGATTTTCAATTAGTAAGAATAGTTTTACAATACTGAACAAGATATGACAAAACTATTTTGAAAAAAAAAAATTACCTGTGCTCTGCTATTATGCATTATATACGATTAAACTCTTCAGTAACTTTTTGTTAGTTACACATTATAATTGGTTTCTAATCAATCATTTTGACAAGACAATTCTACGATGCCTCTGAACTGAGTTGCCGCCCAGCCTTTTATTACTGATTTAAACTGTCAGTCAAATATAGCCTCAAAAAAATAACAAGTAAGCAGCCATCAGATGTAGTGGGATACATTGTATAATTTAACCCCAGAATGCAGTGGTGTAAAATCACAAAATTAAACTACAAGTATCTTAAAATAGTTTTAGTACAGTGTCTGACTAAATGTACTTTCTTCTTTGATCTCCCCAGCCCTCCCTGCAGATCCTCGGCCCAGGTGGCCCCTGAGCTCTTTGCTGCAGGGCTACCAATGTGTCCGACATGACGAACACATCTCCTATGGCAACCTGGGTGACTCTGTGCCACCATTTGGATTGTCCTTCTCCTCTGGTAACCTGCCTGCATATTCCATATTACCATCAGATGATACACAGGAGAGCCAGTTGCTAGCTAGCTGTTGCCATTACTCCATCTAACCCTGTTTTCCCATCTCTCTCCAGCTGGGAACATGCAGAATGTCCTTGCAGCAGCGAATGAAGAAGGCATTGTTAGGATCTACAACACAGAAAGTCGTGAAAACCCGCATCTTAAAGGTATGTGTATAGACTTTTTTTTCTCTCCACAATAGTTATGGCAGAAAATATCAGTGGCTAATGGTGTGTGGATGTTCGCAGAATGGCTGGCTCATGAAAATGCAGTCTTTGACATAGCATGGGTACCGGGGGAGCCTCATTTAGTAAGTACAATCCGCATTCATTCCATGTCGTCAGTCCACTATGAAACACGATGTTAAGTCAGTAACATCTTTTAAATACTTCATTTAAAATAACTATTATTATTAATTCTTAGGTGACTGCTGCAGGCGATCAGATGGCCAGGCTGTGGGATGTGACGTCAGGGGAGCTGTTGGGCAGCTTCAAGGGTCACCACTGCAGCCTAAAGTCTGTTGCATTCACACCGCAGGAGAAAGGTATATTATATTCTGATCAATACTATATTGCCGGGGGTTAATGAGTTCCCTAATCTCTCACAGGATGCAATTAAATACTGTGTTGATGGTGTGACATTGGATTTTGGGGCCATGGCAGCCTGTTTATATACACCCTCCCCTATTAGTATGGCATTAATAACCACTAATACAAATGCCAGCCAGAAAAGAGAATCTGAAAAACTATCAAAAAACTATTTCTTAGAATTCAATTTTAAGTAACATGACCTGGGAAACAGGTTTTTACAAGGTGACGTTTTTCTTTTAAGTTTAATATCTTCTGTGTTAATGAAGCTTTATTGTATCACATTATTGATTCCTTTGTCTTCTGCTAAACAGCTGTGTTCTGTACTGGGGCAAGAGATGGAAATATTATGGTCTGGGACACCAGGTGCAGCAAAAAAGGTATCAATTGGAAATTTACATTACAAAGGTTTTGTTTTTTTGTTTAGTGTTTTGTCTGGCCCAGTCTTTATTTCTAAAATATTATAATATATTAGGCTTCATGGGGCAATTGGAGAAAGATGAGTCGGACTGTCTTATAGCACGTGATCATGTTTGTGCCTTCCTCTCAGATGGTTTCTACAGACAGGTGAAACAAATCAGTGGCGCTCACAACAAAGCAGAGGGAAACCCCCCCGCCAAAGTAAAGAAGAGGCGGTGCAGCACACGTGGCATGGCTCCCAGTGTGGTGAGTTTCTTCAACAACTCGCCCTCTTTGATGAAGTAAGGAGTAGGTCCGTGACAAAAGAAGGCTGATCTTTGAGCGCCTCGTCTCTCTTGCAGGACACGCAGCAGAGCGTCACGGTGGTCCTGTTTCAGGATCAGCACACCCTCATCTCTTCTGGGGCCGTCGACGGGTAAGAAGCCACTGTTGCTTGTTGCTAACGTGCAGCAAGCCAGCATATAAAGTGACTGTCAAAGCAAACTGGTCATATTCAATTTTCCTATTTCATTCCTTCACCAGAGTAATCAAGATGTGGGATCTGAGGAAAAACTACACTGCGCACCGCCTGGAGCCTGTTCCACTGCAGACGTACCCGTACCCGGGTTCTTGCATGCGCACTCGACTGGGTTGGTTTTGAACCACAACTTAGCGTCATGTTTGCGTGTAATATGCAAATGACCAAAATGAGCTGAATATCGTTTTGCTTGCGTTGCAGGTTATTCCGGACTCGTTCTGGACTCCACGAGATCCAACATCATATGTAACTGCACTGACGATAGTATCTACATGTTCAATGTCAGTGGAATAAAAACGACTCCAGGTAAACAGGGTCTATACGTATTGTGCATCTGTGTCAAAATCGACCTTCCCCGGTTTATCACTCGTTTACTTCATTGCCACTGCATATCACTAGATGGGGCTGCAAACTAATGTGCTCTGCTTTAACTGTCAAAGCAAGAGGGCACTATTTGATAGAGGAACTGTAGAGATACCAGGGACATTGTGTACTTGTACAAGTCAAGAGATTTGAATATTTCGAATCCTGAGTGAAGTGGACTGCTAACCCGGCTGGTTAATACTCACTCGTTGCAATCCAGATTGCCATTTTGAAACACAGTACAGTACAAAGTGGACACTTGTTGCATAGACACATGAACTAAAGCACAGTTGAGTTTCTGTTGCTGATTTAGTAATAGTCTGTAACACTTTGTCTCTCGTGAAGGCTCCTCGCCGTCTGTTTGTACTCTATTTCAGGCTCAATTTCTTTCTGAATCGAAGCTTTATTTGGGGATTCTAAAACTGTTGTTTCTTTTCCTCCTCAGTGGCAGTTTTCAGTGGCCACCAGAACTCCTCATTTTACGTAAAGTCCACTATTAGCCCAGATGACCAGTTCTTGGCCAGTGGCTCAAGTGACAACAACGCATACATCTGGAAGGTACCGTCTTTATTTTATTTGACCACAGTGAAATGGAATATTGTGCATTTGTAATGTTAGGGGGGTGACTATGATGGTGTATTTTAGCTTTTTTCCCATCTAATTTTGCAGATCTGTGATCCTCAACATCCTCCCATGATGCTCCAAGGCCATAGCGAGGAAGTGACATCTGTTGCATGGTGCCCAACAGATTTTATGAAGGTGAGGCTGCAAACATTCGTGTTTCTTTGTGTAATTTGTGCTACAGCCATGGTAATCTCCATCCTGTTTCCTTTTTTCGCCCAAAACCTGCAATTGATTTAGAGGTTTTGTGAAGCTGAGCTGCTTTTAATAGGCTAGGAAGATGGATTTAGGCTCTGTATAATCCCCACTGCTCTGTTGGCAGATTGCTTCCTGTTCTGATGACCATACTGTACGGATCTGGAGGCTTCACCGGGAAATGGATGGTGCTCAGTCTTCAGTGGGAGAGGCCAACCTTGTGGGCTGGGCACGTCCTAAGTCTCCCTCAAGTACGTATTACAACTACCATTAACTGCCTTGTAACATTTAAAGCAATGTCTGTTCTATTCTCTATATTGCTACCTTCCCTTAGCACGAGTACGTCATAAATCATTCAGAGCATTCATGGTGTCACATCTGAACCAACTTTTTCTGCATTTTCAAAGGGCCTTCAATCAAAGCTGAAACAACCCCCGCCAAGACCCAGAGGGCGGAGAGTCTTGGAGGCCTGGCGTCACCGCTGCTTGCTGCCTGTGCTCCCAGTGGAGCCGCCCTGCCTCTGCCCTCCAGCACCACCTCACCTGTCACCTCTCAGGACACCAAGGCTGCTGCTGTTCGCCCGAGGACACCGCCCTCCATCAAACAGTGGTTGTCCCCGAGCCGCGGGTCCCCCGGTCAGGTCAGCCCTCTGCTCCGTAAGGTGCTGAGCCCGTGTCCCCAGAGGCCGGCGAGCAGCACCTCTCCCACAGAACGACGGGTCAAACGCAGGCTGGAGACTGACGACGTTGCGTCTGCAAGCTGTGTGGGCGCAGAACAATGTGACTGTGTCACTGAACTCTACCCTGCGGCCAAGAGAAGCCGGACCCTGCCCGCAATCTGCTGCCCCCCTCAACAGAGCCAGGTACAAACAGACTGTCTCACAGAGGACAGCAAGCAAGCCTCATTAAGACAGACTGACAAGGAGAATTGCTCTCCCAGAGCAATTGACTGGTTGTCAGTGATGGGCCAAAAGATGAAGAAAGGTCAGGAAAGCCCTAATCCTCCCAGAAGCCCCAGTGCCTCTAAGAAACAAGAAGGCAAGACACCAGTTTCAACGGTAAGAAGTTCAGAAGTTAATCTGTTTTGTTGGGGGTTTTTTGTACAAATTTCAACTAGCACTTCTACAGCTCACTTAGTAACATATTGTATATCATTATATAACCTTTTGGACAGAGCCAGGCTTAATGCCCCCCCTCCTCTAGCCTTTGTACAAAGCGAAGCTAACCGTCTGCCTGTGGTAGCTTTGTATTTACCATACGGGAGTGAGAGTGGTATCGATCTTCTCATATAGCTCTCGTCAAGAAAGTGAACAAGCATATTTCCCAAAATATGGAACTATTTCTTTATGGCAGAGTGATCCACTGCACTTATTTGAGACTGTTGTAACTCGTGTAGAATAACTTTCGGGACGCAAAAAAATGTGTCCTTTCTTTTGGCTTTGTTCCTTTCACTGTTTTGGAATGTTGCCAGTCTAGAAATTCAGGCGAACTCTCGTATCTTCGTTAAAAGTCACCAGAAAAGAATAACTGTATTGCAATAAAAAATGCACAGGAATGACTGTTTGGTAATTGAGTTCTAATGTTAACACGCATGGGAATTTTTTATAGCTATTATGATGAATATTGTACTTGACCTTCTTGCTTCTTGCTCTTTCAGACCATCCGCTCACCACAAACCATGAAGAAAATCTCCATGTATTTCACAAGACAATCTCTGGAGTGATCGCTGGTACCAGTCAGATGCCCCCGTGCTTCTGTTTAAACCGCTATATTCTTTTTTTATTTGGAGTATTTTTAACCAGAACCCACCGACAAAAAGCCTCTAAGAACACAGATCCATGTAAGCTGCATTAGAGATTGACAAAACCGTCATTCTGAATATTTAATGCTGCGGTTTTCACATCCTGAGAGGCTGCTTTATTTTAATTGGGTCATAGGTTTCGCAGTTGCCTCCTACAGTGTTTTCTGGTGCTGTGCAGAATCTCCGGTTGGAAAAAATCAAGTTGCATGGTGCCGAGTAAATCTTTCATTTTACACAAACCTGACAACTTTAAGACATGTTTAATACAAGAACCCACATTTAATACATTTGTTCATGAGGTCAATCAGGTATTAATCCTGTGTGCAGAGACATTTTAAATTCTGCTTAAAAAAAGACAATTTATTTGATCTTTGAGTCGTTTTATGAACTTCACTAAGATTTATTGCTTCATCTCTTTGTGGGTGTTTCCATGTATGGGGTTTGACCTTTTTCTTTGTGTTATACATATACAATTCTGTAAATTGTTTTTTTTCCCTTGAGTGAGTGTTGCTTGGTTCCTCTGTATTTAATTGACACATATTTGTTGTGGTCAGATTTTATTAAAATGAAAATAGTTTATGTGACGTGCTATTGGTTGCATATTATCAGACCGATCCACATGTGATAATGGGTACTTGGTGGTGAGACACAAGTGACCCTAATGATTTACTGCAGTGGTTATAAAGTTTGTCTTCTTGTGACCCCTCTTCACAGGTTACACATCTTTTTCTTCCCTGACAGTTTTATTTGAATACTTTTAGGGGTGTGGAGAGTTAAAATAATCCAAAGAGAAAAAATATTAGAAGAATGTAAAAATGCATCTTCCCTGCTTTTTCTATCCTGTTGAGCTTCTCGCAACCCCTCTGGTTTGTATAATGACCTGTCCCCCATGTTGGAAACCACTAACATACTGTAAGATATATTCTTCAATGCTCAGCTGTTTGTTTTTGCTTTGAATTGTTTGTTCTCTCCCTCTAATTAAGGTCAGATAAAACATGGAAAGATGCACATAGAATAGAATAGACAGAATAGCTGTCATGGCAAAGTACTGCTACATCAATAGTAAGGCAAGGTAGCTTTATTTATATAGCACATTTCAAACAGGCCATTCAAAGTGTTTTACATAGGCAAAGAAAAACATTAGAATGACTTGTTCAATAAAATTAAATGTTTAAATTAGATACATGAAATTAAAATTAAATAATATCCCATAATACAGTAACACAGTTACAGTGCAGTAAAAATATGTAAGCTGCCAACAAAGCAAATAAAAGTGCATTTTTAGCTGATATGGACTTTTACCGATCATTAGTACCTACTACAGATGCCGCTCTTGATTCAACTGTACAACTAGTGTACAACGTGCAGTATTTGTTTTTACATGTCACGTGTTCAGGGCCCGATATCTGCGCGACCTGATTGGTTTAAAAAGTTTACCGTTTTTTTTAATTCTCTGCTTGTGATTGGCCGTTGGAGATGTCACTCGATGACGCACGCCTGTCAGGCTCTGCAGTCCACCGAACAGTCAAGCAGACAACGACGGAGCTGCTGTACTGGGAGTGTTTTTATGGCTGCCTACTCAGCACGACGTCTAGTAATTTGTTGTATTTAAGAATACTCGATGTTTTTAGAGACCGTGAAAACGAAATTGGCGCTCTGTATTCAGCGAGGAATGTAGTTAAGACGGAGTAACTGGAATGTGGACACGGCTAACTTTTAAGTGCTAAACGAGACTCAGTCGTCGAGCGAAATTGAACTTCATCGATCACGGATAGTTCTTCTGAAAATACGCTCAGCGGAAGTCTTACTAGGATTAAAAGCAGTGCTCGAACACTTGGACTCGGCGTTATCACGAAGAACTACAATAATTGAATGGGGCAACTATCTTTTGTAACTTTTTTTCCTCAACAGCGGCGCAAACTGTTGTCGTAGTGACATACATTACCGTCAGCTAATTTTAGCAAGCTAGCTAGGTACATTAGCTGGCGCCCTAGCAGTACAGTAGTTTGCTACAGGCAGGACTTCAAAACTCCATTCAGGCAACTTCTTTTATGACAATGTCGTTCAAACGTTTTGCAACAGGTAGACATTTTGCAAACACGACTACGCAGTAAAAAAAAAAAGATTAAACATTTAGAAACTTAGGTGATAATTTACTTATGTTGGGAACTCCGGGTTATACTTAAAGCAATGCCATGAGTTCTAGTTTGTCTTTTTGTTTCATGTATTGAAGAGTGCTCCCGTGTTTCAGAAAACAAGTTGCCCCTATGATGCAGTCTATGTACACAGTATAACCCCAGTGCCGAGCGACCATGTTGGATCATACAAAATAACATAAGACTTGAACAGGGGACGGGCTTCAAGTCGTGCAGTTGGCTCCATATTTTTGTGCCGATGCGAAGAGGAAACCTTTCATTTGACCTAGGGATACAATAGCTTGTCTGAAGTCTTTGTCCGTTTATGCATCAAAATGTCGGCCATCTCCGCATCCGAGAAAGTGGACGGGTTTACGAGAAAGTCCATGAGGAAGGCCCAGAAACAGAGAAAATCCCAAGGCTCTTCTCAGTACCGCACTCAGACCGCTCCGGTGGAGCTCTCACCGCTGCCGCAGCTCAAAGGTACGGTAAGAGGATGAAGGGGTCTGCTGCTTAAAACAGGCTCTCTGCCAGGACTAGTGTGCTATGTGCGCACCAGTTACATTATGTACATACACAAAAGCAAATTCTGCAGATAACTTACACATTTACATACAAGTCTTAGGCCCACTATGTTTAAAGCTACCAGATAGGAAAATTCGGTGGCCCAAACAGTCGTGGACTCATCCAATCATTTCCTTCTCAGTTATTTGCTACTTTTCCTCCACACAAGCAGCTTGGAAAAGCTGACCACAGGGCATTAGGGGGGGGGGGGGGGGGATCACGTGACTGTCAAATTGCATCAGTTCGGTTTTGTGTTCTTGGTGCAAAATTCTGAGTTTGGTCAACAATTGTTTACTTTCCTCCCATCACATATGCTTTGTGCTTGCTTCCAAGTTACAAGGTGTTTTTTACAGAGACCCAGAGGAAGCCTCAGTGGAGCAGTCGGGGCTGAACTGACATGCAGAGGCATATCCAGAGAGTGATATTGAAGAAATGGTTAACCCTTGTGCTACCCTGTGGAGAAGACACTGGGTCAAAACAATGGGCCACTGGGTCAATATGACCCGGCAAGGTAGCACAAGGGTCAAGAGGGATTTATGCTTTTGCGTCAAGGTGTTCTATATCTCCACCAGAGTTGATGGTTTCCTCCACAAAAAAGTGACTACCGTTTGGGGCTATGGAGAAACAGTGTGTAAAACACAAGACCTGTGATTGGTTAGAATGTGTTTCTTGTGTTTTTCTCTTATATGTTGATGCTGGCAAATTTTTCTATGGCTTGACCAGTTTGCATTTTATGATTTAGCAAAGCCTTTTCCAGTGCGAACATGCTGAGTTATAACTTGAGTGCTGCCTTTGCCAGAGGCAGGATTGCTGGAACACCTTAATGAAGAAGCACAAAAAGCTGGCTTATCTCATTCCCATACACTTTTTACATCATCCCAGCAAGTCTAAGAATTTGCACATGGTAACATGCAAGTCATAAGCCACTTGATCCAAGCCTGCTACTAAACCTCTGACAATACTATAGTTACACCAATAATTCACAAGACTGAAAAGTATCTGGTAAGAGGTTTCGCAATGCTAAACTATATAATGCTGTTTGTTTTTGATTTGTTAGTTTTTGCAGAAGTGAATATGTCATTGGCATCTAGTTAAAACTTAGAACAATGCAGCGGAGAATACAGGACAGCAAAAATGCATCAAGTGAAAGGTGACACTGTGCGGGATAATGTGGGTGGCCAGTATCAAACTCTGGAGTCTGTTGTAAGTTGATGCAGTATGCTGTTGGAGGTGGAGGTGGACATGTTGGGTGGAGGTCTGGCAAGATTTGGCATGTGACCTGATCAAGGAGTCTGTTTTCTACCTGTCAAGTGTAGTATTGTTTTTTTTTAACAGTGAAGTACCTGACCTAATATTATTTGTTGATTTCCTGACGTTTTCTTAACCACAAATTATGTAATGACACTTGCAGAGTTTTCTGTAAGTCGGCAGGTTGTTTCTCCAGCGTAGATTTACGATCATTGTAGTTTATTAACATTCCTTTGGCCGCAGTTAAATTTCAGTTTGAAAACTGTGTTGGCTACAACTGGCAGCTTTATGCAACTGTAAAGTATCCAAAACAGAATCGGGCCTACATGTTGTGCTATGAAACATATCGTACATAAGAAAATCTCACCTCTTCCATATATTTCACTCATATCTGACAGAGCTGGTCTGTTTACAAACGTGCATATTTAGGTTCAATTCACAACAATGTGTGCATTTCCACCAAACATGTTTTTCACAAGTTATTGTACTGTAGTGCATTGTTTACATTAAACTAGTACAATAAAGAGGAATGAAAATATTCTTAGTTGAATTTGCCATAAAGACAATATTGTGTATATAATACCAAATTAGAAATATGAAATCCTACTTTGACCCACTCTATACAGCCTAGCTTATATTAACAGTTTATCTTTCATTTATTTCTTTTTTAAATTCAAAATGACATAAAATCTAATGACTAATTTGCTAACATTTATGCAGACAAGCCTCAACAGTTTATCACCAGTGTTTATGTTCCTGGAGGAGAGCGCACAGTTGAAGTATGAAAGACTTGCCTGGTCAAGTAGTTGGAACTTCTCAGGGTACTAAAAACAAAATGTCACCAATAAGTGTTTCAACAATGACTGCTGTAATAAGGGATTGTAGAAAATTTAGTTTTATTATATTTCATTTTTAATCTTGTGTGATGCATACGGAGAGCAGATAGTAAAAAGAAGCACAGATTTCCAGCAGGAGTTTGAAACTTCTGCATCTTTGAGACATTTGTCTTTTTGATACTGCATTAATCAGGTGCATTCATAAGTGAATGGTTTGAGTATTTAACTATAATTCAAGTAGAATGTTATTTATATTGATGTAATGTAGGAAAAGGAGATGTTAAGGAGCTCATACAACTTTTGTTTTTAGGAAAAGCGTTTTAGGTCTTGATGTAACCGCAGCAGGTGGTTAACTTTTAATAAGTATCATATGTTACATTGCCGTAATCTTCTACAAGATACTAAGTTAAATTCTAATAACCGTTTGCCAATATACCCCCATTGCAGCTCAAGTAAACCAACAAACCCTTGGCTTACATTGTTGGCAGGACTGTCAATACATTAGCAGGAATGAGTCTGAAACTAGAGAATAACATTTAACTGTGATGTTGCGTAGCCTGGAACACTGAATGTGTGTCCTCTGTTAAATTAAAATGTGTTGTACTGTGAAGTTCTGCGTCTTACCACTGATTGATGCATGGGATTGCTATTTTCTACTGTGAGTTCAGTTTTCCTAACTATGTCTAGAGTCATGCACTAAATGCATCTCCTACCTTGGAGGATGCCGCAGAAAATGCTCACTCATTGGTACTTTGTGAAAGACGGCCTACTGTGGTCAGGTTCCTAATGCCTTGTTGTAAAAGTCAGTCACAAGTGGAGTCATTGTACTAGAATTAGGATATGGTTGGCACAGCAAAGAAATGTGAGATGTATTGGATTTTTGTGTATTGAATTGAATGTTGTGATTCAGTATTGGTGTTCTCTGGTAAGCCAACTCTACTCCACCTACACTCACTAAAATATGTTAAGGTAGTGTAGTTGACAAAACAATCATTATTCAAGGTCCAAATACTGGTCTGATCTAGGGCTTTTTACTGTATCACAATGTCATCATCAGCAGATAGTTTTCTTAGTTGTCATTGAACTGTGAATGTTCAAACTTTCCAATATTCTGAGCACTTTCAGAACTTGTTGTCCATGTTTAAGGCATTGTATTTTTCACTGTATTCATAAATGCGCATCCATAAATAATAAGTTCCTATTTGTACTTCACAAAGGCCCATATTTGTGCTTTATCTTGAGGATGTTTGCAGGGCCAGTCACAATTGTTTGAGCTTATTTACATTCACCATCTGTTGTATAGTAGCACACGATTGTATGACTCATGATTTATATACAGAACATGATTCTATGGTTACAAATAGGCCACATGCAGAGACAAAGCTGTCCATACTTACTGTATGTTAAGGTGTTAAGTTGGTGAAATGGCTTAGATGTAATGTAAGTATCCATATTACTACAAAGAATAAACAGAATTGCCTTATCACCTGCTGGCGACTTAAGCCATCTCTAGCTGAGCAAGAATGCAGTAGTTTCAGTACTTTGGATACATAGAAACAAAAGGTGGTATTGTGCTATCAGCCGATAGCACTGTTCGAGTCAGTTTACACAGTTGCCCAAAAGCCAAAAGGGATAAGAGAACAATGCAACAGTAGCCCTTTTTATAAGTCCTATAAGTTAACAGAGCATCTTGGTTTCTCAAATTAGAGCACATGCCCACCTGGATTACTTTAATTGAGATACACTGTTCAGTTTTTTAGCACTGTTTCTGGTTCCTACAATAACTAGACAAAGAAATGAAATCTGTGCAACCAGTAGGCTTTAGGTCCTAAAAGATGGTAGACTGCAAAGATGCTTCTTCCCTCCTGCAGCAGAGAGGTTGGATTGCTTATAGCTCCTGTTGTGTGATAGACACTGAAAAGATGAGTCACTCAGAGACCAACATTGTTGCCATGGCAGCCAGAAACCTTGAGAGAAACCCAGGGAAATGTTTTAGTTTCCAAATGCAGACTGCTTCATTTAGGTTGATATTTTTCACTGCAGTGAAATTCTGAGCTGAGCCAACTAGACCTAAGGTTAGGTTTTAGTGTTGTAGTTAAAGGGTTAAAAGAGTACTCCACCAATTTGCCAAAAGACTCATTGCCACACTCAAAATGGACAGTTAAAAAAAGTATCAAAATCAATGCAGGAAAGACAGATACGTATCTTTTTTTGTTCTACACATTCTTCCTTGTCAAAACCTGGTGCCTCCATCCCCCACAATGCAACACAGACAGTTCAGTTGAGGACTCACTTGTGTTATGTTAATGGAGGCTAATGTAGACATGGGCCGCTAGTTTCAAGCAACGACGAGCAGCGGGCTACAGAGGTCCGATAAAACTCAATTTTTTTTCTAACTCCACACCTCCAGATTTTGTTTTCATTTCAGACCTGTAGTTTTGCTGTGTTTCTCTTTTTTTTTGTATGTTTGGATATTTGGAGTGCTGATCTGACCAACAAAGTACTTTTAAGAATTCACCTTGGACATTTTCACTATTTTTGGCCATTTTAAAGTCTAAATGAGCAATTATCAATAAAATCAACATAGAAATAATTGTTAGTTGCAGCCCAAGTACCTGTGTTTTAGCCAGTTTTGATAACTGCAGCCTTTTAGCAGTGGCTCATCAATGTCTGTTCATGGAAAACATGTCCCCTCTATCAGCCCATTGATTGACAAGTGTGCACCACACAGTCCGTTTCCATCATGTCCACCAGCAGATGGCAAATCGATAAATAATTTGCCAGCAAAAAAGAGACGAGGCTTTTGTGAAGCACTGCGATGACGTTTGTGTTCTTGTCTCTGTTTCTGTCAGTGGCATAATTGTGGCCTCCGGCAGGTCAGGGTCTGCGTTCACCTTTTTCTTCAAAACTGCTGCCTCTGCTTTATTTTGTTCTGGCAGGCGGCTGGCTGAAGACGTGGGTTGTGTGAAGCTGTGCTCTCATAGTGACCAGTTGCAACTAGGGTTGTGTGTTGTTACGCAGTACATTTTTATCATGGAATGTGTAGTAACGATGTATATCATTTCTGCTTTATAAATTGAATGTCATTTTAAATGTTTATTTTTAAATTTATATTTTAAATTTATTTTTTCTCTGGAATAAAAGTTACAGTATTCTCAAGTAACTTATGTACTTCACAGTGGCTATGGATGCAAAATTTCATACATGACGGAGTTTAAGAGCTCCTTATAGTGCACTTTGTGTGTGTTTTGTTTGCTCCACAACTACTGTGCAATTTCTGGATTTTATTTACCGTCATTTCCGGACTATAAGACGCTACTTTTTTCACATGCTGCCAATACATTTAGGCTCGTCACACCAGACCAATGACATTACCGAACAGGTCACAGTGGACCAATGATACCGTTCGAATCACCGTCAATCAAACGCACTCACACCAAATTCATCAGATCAATCATTTTTCAATTCAGAGGGTGCGGCTTATAAACAGGTGCGCTCAATAGTCCGGAAATTACATCAAAGTGAAATGTGTGCAGCCAGGTACAACAAATGTAACAAGTGCAGTTTTTCCAACATGGCCATAAAGCCATCTCTCTCAGCAGTTTTGATGTCGATGGGAACCATGTCTTGACTTAGATGCACAGTTTATATCATGTCCTTCCACCACTGGCTTTTCTTATTAGACGGCAACTAATCAGTGACTCAGGCAAGAATGTCTTGGTTGTGGTTTTTTGTTTCCCACCGCAGCTAAAGCTACTTGTGAGAACATTGTTTTGTCAACATTAATTATAGTTGCAGAAATGTTTCCTCATCACTTGGGCCTGCCTGTCTTCATCTCTTCACTATTAGCATGCAAGTATGTATTTTATTTTACAAAAGGAAGCATGTGCTGATAATAAGTTGCACTGATGCTGCACATTATGTGACATGACAATTGAAATTTGTGCTATATCAGAATAAATGATAGTGCTAAATCCATATAATGGTGCTTATCACTTGTGCCATTTATACTGGACGCACCAAGGGCTGCAACTGATTTCTTTGCATTATTGATTACCCTATCAATCTCGATTAATTGGTTAAAAGTAGTTACTGATTAATTTTCTTCTGATCGACTACCCAAAAATAGGCTAATCTTTGTATCTAATTATAAACACCTCTCCATTGACTTAAATATAAACGTAAGTGCTGGCAGTTTGAAAAGAGGAATAGTGTAAACGTGCCCTTACAGGACCCTTTGGGATTGACAAGTCGCTGACGTGAAAGCAAACCTTGACGTGTTGAAATCTACCAGCCAAGGCAGAAATAGGAATGTGCCAGGCATCCGGCCTGCTGGTTTTGCCCACCCTTTTCCATGCACAGTCCAGACCTGCCTGGGCCAGATCGCCTGACATGCATCTTTCTCAGCAATTGTAACACATTCAAGTTTCAGAGTAACCCATAGAGGTAATGTGAGTAAAAGGGCACTGGTAGTTTCTCTGAGACAGGCTGAATTACTTTTCATTGCACAACTGTATGGAGTCCAAAATAGAACTAGACCTCTAAAGAGTTTGATTTGTTTCCAATGATTCTTTTACCTTTCATGTTTTGATCACCTTGGACAGAGAATAGAGTTGCTTCTTTTGAACTTGTGGTTTTTGTGTTCATATTCATATAAGTATTGGATACTGTTTTCAGTATTGAATGGGCTTGTTATTAATTGGAAACTAGCTAACGGAGGACCTAAGTGGCCCACTTGTTTTCACTGGTTTGGACTTGAAGTCGACACCTAATTAAATATACATTACTTTCAAAATAAGGGAATAGGGAAAAGAAAGATTTAATGGCCTCTGACCAGTCTAATTTGAGTCTGAAATCTTGCCATTTAGTTGTCACTCTGTCAAGTAAAACATGATCTGAAACACCTCTGAATGGTAGCCGGTTAACTACTGAAGCTTCCAGTTGGGTAAACAAACCTATTAGCCACAGCTGTTACTTGTTAGCATTCTGTTGGAGGCTGATTTGCAGACAATGGTATTGAGTATACTGCCCTGATTACCTGCCTTTCAAAGTCCCATAGTGTGTTCTCTGATTGCACAGCCAGGGGCACATGTTGGCAAAAGTTGGCATTTTCTATTCAAAATTTTAACTTCGACAAATTAAAATATTTGACCTCTAATGACCTGTTCAAATTCCAAATGTGCAACAGACAGTTTGAAGTACTTTGCATTGTGATCCAGCAGAGAGCACTGACCCTATTGAATACCCTAATCACCTCTTAGTAAACTAAGATAATAAATAATAATGGAGGGAAAAACACTAGGAAGCACAGCTGTGCTCATTGGATAATCTGTGTGCGGGAGTATTATGGCTTCTACACAGTAGATGGCATTTGCCGACTTTATGAAAAGCAGCAGCCTTACTCTACAACGACAAGAAATCTGTGGACACACCTTCTAGCTTGCCATCCAAGTGAGGCAGCAGAGGCACCAGAAACAATTTGAGAAACGTCAACTGTGGATCCTCGTCTAACTGCCTACTCATCAAGACACATAGTGCAGTTGACACCACAGGGAGAAATATAAAGATTATTCGTAAGACACCCACTTCTATTGACTTTCAGGGAAATTGTGTTGTGACTTTATCTTTTTACTTAATAAATCATCATCCCAAGTGAATTGGAATTAAAGAAACTAGCAAAATAAAGTTTTTTTTTCAGAGGTAATTTCTAATATTGAAACACACAAACACAAATACATTTTCCATACCAACATCAGAAGTATTTGTAATAAAATGATAATGATAAAATGATTCAGCCTCATCACACGCTCCATTGACTACAATACAGGTTTTTTATGTTTTCATATATACATAGATGTCAAGTTGTGAATCGGTACACATTTATGCATGTGACCAAGTAATGTTTAGGACAGGGCTTACACTGCATGTGCTGACCACGTGCTCTCTTGCAGACAGACAGACAGACCCATCTAGCAAACCTAGAAAGGAAAGCTAACAAAGTGGAATGATTGGTGTCAGGATTAGGCTTGAACTCAATGCTGCAGTCATTTTTTTTATTGCTTTGTATAAATGTCTCATTGGGTCTGAATTCAGTGTAAAAGGCCTGCTGTCTAAGTGATTAAATATAATAAACGTTAGATTGCTGTGTAAATGTAGTGCTTTTTTCAAAAGACTAAATGGGGACGTACTACCAGTTGAAAGTGTATCATGTCTTTATTTGTAAGTCTTTTCTCAGTTGCAGTCCTCATTTTGAATCTTTGCTCCGGTCTGCGCTGCCTCACATATCTACTCGCAGGTCCTGTGATACTGTGTGATAAACAGTATTTTCTTCACCTCTCTTGACATTTCCAGTTTGTAGTTTGCATCAAAACTGTTCTAGAGGGATCTTTAAGCTGCTCTTTGGTTGCTGTTTTGCCAGCATAATTTTAATGTGGGCTCCAAACAAACTTAAATCAAATTGTGCTAGCAGTACTGTCTAACCAACCAGTTCAGCAGCGTGGCATCCCCCCTTCAATAGACTGTCACTCCAGTCTCTCTGTGTCACTGGATGGTACCCTAAAAAGCATATGCCAGGCCTGCCAGAATCTTACTGGCCACTGCAAAATGCTACCTGTTGTAACTTCATTTATGTGTTTTTATAGGGAACCATCAAGTGACCCAAAGATGTATTCACAATTAATTTGAAGTGTCTCAGATTTTGAAACAATAAACAACAAAGAACAACTCTACCACCTAGCAGTAGCTTATTTAAACTATATATTTACATTTATAAATACATATAATATTATAAGATCCGTGCTTAACAAGACATTTGTAAGCGCAGGAAGCTTTTTGAAAGCGAAAAGGATCAGAGAAGTTACAAATCTCTTTTTTTCTGTTACAAATCATATTGAGACTATATTCACTCCATAATTGTATGTGTGTCTAATAGGCGGGAATGCAATCCCAACCAGTGCAGACAGTACTGGAGCTTTACCAAGGGCACTTGACTGTTTTTACTGTCATCTCCTTCTGGTGCTCTGGAAGTTACAGCCAAATATGAAACCCTTTTTAATTGATCTAATTTTTCACATGAAATGTAATAGGGTTGTTTTTAGCCAAAGGCCGTTTAACTGCCCTTAGATTTCCATGTTTTCATTATGCAAAAATTCCTTTGAAATCTGTGAGGAAGTAGGAAGGAGGGTTTGTAAAGCACTCAAATAATAGGAAAACGCCCTAAATAAAGTAAAATATGCATGAGTAGAAATTATTGTTAGCACTAGTCAGGGTATTTTATTTCCATGGACTGAGCCTTCCTGGCAGACCTTGCTCTCAGGCTGCACACCTTACAAATGTCTCTTTTGCAGGATTGGCCAACCTAAATCTTAACCTTATCTGAACATTAACCATCAAGAACCTGAAACATTTGGTTGGTTGAGCATCCATGTGGCCATGGACAAATTCCTCAGTTCTCCTTTAAAACCGTCCGTAGTTATAGATGTATTCTCAAGAATACAGTGTTCAACCTTCTCAAACTACTAACATGTTTGTTAATCGTGAACTTATGTATGGTTAGGTCTGTAGTGGTCAACAGAGTGTAATTACTCGTTACAGCAAAACTTATTTGAACTAATCTTCTAATTGTCCTAACAAGTCACAAAGACCGTACAACTGATCTGTCACTGCTTGGAGGTCACCTGACCTGCATACTTTCCGTCAGTTTGTTTTGACTTCTTTCTGCTTGACTATTAGTTCTGTGAAATGTTGATAGGCACCAAAAGGGCAGGGATTAGTGTAAGGCAGTTTTGACGTGGTGAGCTTCGTATTTCTAAGGTGTAACGTAAATATGTATGTTGTATATTTAATTGTGAATAGGCCCCCAGTGTTTCTACCATCATGGGGATTATATTTCCATGTTCACAAATCTGTGAAGTGCCAAAGCATTAAGGACGAATCTATGTAAACATTCAACCTTATTAGGGACATTTGATACATTCCCCATCAGTTTGAAAGATGATTATACATTGAGACAGTAGTTTCCATCTGTTTCACCACATTTTGGATTGAAAAGAGATGCCAAGTGCTGTTGCTGCTGAACAGCGGTAATCAAAATGCAAATCGAGGTCAGACACTTAACTCTAGCTGCACACTTTCAAACTGGCATAGCTCTGAAAAATGTCTTTTGACATTTAATATCTGTTCCTAACACAGCAGCATGCTGTTAGTTTAAAACATTACTAATTTAAATGTATCTTTAAACTATACTATTGCACACGTCATGTAAATCCCGCTTGTGTTGAGAGAAAAAAAACTGCATGATCGCTATAAACGCACCCTGCAAATGATGCATTTCTGTTTTCCATGACCGTTGCCCTCTGCTGCAGTAGAAAGCAGCAACACGTATTTCAACAGTGATGATGTGGACATTTTTAGAAACGTGCTGCAAAAACACAGAAATTACTTATTTATGGCATGCTAAACCTTGATAGACAATGGACTGCTTTATCTAACATACTCCTGGCTGTATTACAAAAAGAGTAGCTTAGGGTTCAGTTAAGCATAATTTGATTAGGCTTGTTTCTCACACTGTATGTATTCATCAGACTTTGTAAGCCATTCAGCTGGAGGCCCATGAGCACCTTCCTTATGTGGCCTGGTTGAATGTCATTGCATATGAAGGAGACCAAGATAGTCCAAGTTCCAAGCATCCCACACACTTGATAGAAAACCCCACTATGTATAATAATGAGAGGCTTCATGCTTGTATATCACTGGATACATGTAATTATGCACTCTGTGTGCTGGAAGGGATCTTTCCCTCATGGAATACTAAACCTGTTAAGCCAACACTCACAGATGTGTGCAGTTTAATATCCAATACTTCCCCTTCAACTCATTTCACCATAGACTTCTGTAATACTGTACAATAATGTTATATCTTTTCGATCCATGTCTGTTCCCTATTTCATATCTCAGAATTACTTCACTGGGTTTCCAACAATGATCAAAAAACATTCTAGATGCAGCTAAGCGAAGGGTCTAAAGAGATACTGCATGTACAGAAGGAATACCTGTATTCAAATTCGCACACCTTTGCAAACTTGTTTTGAAAATATGCTTTTGCTTTGTCATTGAGATTTTTTTTTTGTAGATTTATAGCAAAATATTACTTGTTACAATAATAGTAATAAGAAAGTTTATAGCACAGTAAAATACACAGATACTGTACTTGAATTAAAGAAAAACCCAACATATTGTGAAGTGTCTTTCCGGCTACCAGAACAGCATCAAGTCTCAGGACTCTACTGGAGGGATGGCCACCATTTTTAAAAAAAGATAACCCCTCATTTGGTGTTTTGATAATGACAATAAAGAGCGCTGTCTAACATGTTGGCTCAAAATATCCTGTAGGTGTTCAGTTAGGTTGAGAGCTGGTGACTGTAAAGGCCATAACATAAGATTTCCATCATTTGGTACCATCACCCATTGTGACGCCCCTGTTCCCTGTATGGAAGCATGTGCGTTTGGTGGTTTCTCCTCATATATTCAGGCTTTTCCTGAATATAACTTTGTTTTTTAAGTTGTCACTTGTCTGTATATAGTTAATTGAATTCACATTATGATTTCTTCAAACCCTCTGTGCAGCGCTGTGGTTGTGGGGCTGAGATCATATTTCCTGTTTTTGTCACCAAATCTGATCTTTGTCGTGTTTAATACAGTTTCTGACAAACCACTTTACATCGTTCAGGCAAAACGCTGTTGTTTTATTCCAGTGTTTCAAATGTTGTACTTCTATAAAAGTCGGAAGAGTTTAATTTCAGCAGATTAAGGAGACGTGGTTAATTTTATCAAATCTTCTGGATATGCAATTAAAGGATTTGGAAATAACCACAGCATTGTGTAGCCTGCCAAACATGCTTTGTTCTGCAAGCATGGTACTTAAACCCCAACATAGTATTTGTCTCATAGTGACACCAATGTGGTATTCACCTATTTACAGAAGGCAAAAAAATACAACCAGCATGAAATTAAACCAAGAAAATATTATGACTGAATAGCTTGTGCAACATTTAGGTTAAACTTGACAGTCTGTTCTTAATTGCTGTTCGGGCGAAGTGATGCTTCTTGTGTCTGTCTTTTAAAGTGACGCTATCACCTTTTTAAGATATTCAAAAGGTCAGTAGTGAATGGTGACACCTGCAATTCAGCGCTCCTCCAGTTACATAGCCCCTCTCAGTAGTTAAACTATAAGACAACAATACCAGCAGAGATCAACAGAGACACAATTAGGGCCATATGTGAATAATGCAGTCTTACTCACTCTAAGGAATAAGTACACCATTTGTGCTGTATGAGTCTCTCCTTTTAACCCTGCCACTTTCTTACTCATGTCCATGTGGGTTTATTAAATTGCATGCTATTGCAACCAGATAATTTTTTAAGTGGTTCCTACAGCTTTGTGAAAGATGCAGCAGACACAATATGCAGTACAGGGAGATTACTATTGTTAAATCTGTTTCCTCATCTCACTACTAATATCGGCTACATTGAGATGCCAAGATAAAGTATTTTGTGTTGGAATGAAGTGTGTTTGATCCTTCAGATTAACATGGCCATTTGTTCCTGAGAAACAAAATCCCTGTAGATCTTTGGCCGCTTGATTCATTTGGAATCTATCTGATGTCTCAAATGGTTTATTCTTCTTAGTTTTCTTACGTAGCTTCATAGTTCAAATGGAAATATTTTCCTTCCTTGCTAAGCACCCTATGGAATTCATGCACTAATGCATCTGTTTCCAAAATGCCAAAATAGCTTCAGATTGGGAAAAGCATCTACATGTCAGACTCTTAACAGACCCAGCCATCTCTTCTCTCGGGGTGATAGAAGTTTCCCCGTAAAGAAATGGTTTTGGCTTTTGGATTTTTGGCTACGCAAAAAGCTTCCAGAAAACACACTTCTGAATTGTGGTGCATGCTTTAGAGAGAAGAATATATTTAAGATCCACAAAAAGAGAAGAGCTTTAAAGCTTAAACTTAGAGAAATAGTTAAACATTTTGGGAAATGCAATTATACACTTTCATGCTGACTTACAGTAAATATAAAGCTGCAGCCAGTTAGCATAGCTTAGCACAAAGACTGCTAGCTGTGCTCTGTCCAAAGGTAACAAAATCAATCTATGAGCACCTCTAAAGCTCACTAAATAACATGTTATATCTCGTTTGTTTAACCATTTATAATGCATGCTAGTCGAATCTTGACTTCACCATGAGGTTGCCACGCAACCAGCTTAGACTCCAGGAGGAGATTGCGCAAGGCCAAGAAATAGCTTGGCACTAAACTCCCCATAAAACCACAACGTTGTTTTTTTACACCAAGGTTTTTGTACGGGTTAAATAAATGCACGGTAAAATGTTAATTTGTGAGCTTGAGAGGTGGTAGGTAGTAGAGGTGGGGCTTTTTTTGTTAGTTTTTTTTTTTTTACTATTGGACAAAGGGAGACTAGCTATTTCCAGTGTTGGTGCTAAGTTAACCATGTTCTAGTTGTAGCTTGATATTTACTGTACAAATATGAGAATGGTATTGATCTTTTTATCAAGTTCCTGGCAAAAAAAGGCAAATAAGTGCATTTATCAAACTGTCAAACTATTCCTTCAACGTGCAGTCTTCAGATGATGTTGTACAGGCCTAAATATGCGCTTTTCACTGCACCTAGAAAACACTGACGGTTTGAATCCAGCATGCCTGCCCAAAGTGATGACACCCAGTATTACTCAAGTCTACCGTATGCCGATTTATGCACTTACAGGGAAGAAATGTGAGCCACCCATGTGTCATGTTAATAACAGCCCAATCAGGCCGCAGGGGCAGCATGGTCCTTTTTCTTTTCTTGTTCCACTTTGGGATTCAGTCT
This sequence comes from Nannoperca australis, assembly GCA_036023655.1. Lineage (NCBI taxonomy): Eukaryota > Metazoa > Chordata > Actinopteri > Centrarchiformes > Percichthyidae > Nannoperca > Nannoperca australis. The sequence continues at coordinate 29,980 of JAVQJD010011887.1, forward strand.
CACCTTTGAATATAGAGTTCTTTGAGATTCGATACTTTGGAAAATTGGCATTATGGCAAAGTAGTGCATTAACATGTCAGCGTGGGCGGCGTAGTTACACTCAGATACTGAGTTCACTCAGAGCAGCAGCCAGTGGTCTGACCGGTAAAGTTCAGTTGTGCAAGTACTTTGTCAGCTGTCAACACCACTGGAACATTTTCACTGGGTGTGAAACTGTGAATTGTTTTGGCTGTCTGACTTGTATCCATTTTATTGGTAATGCCTTTTCAGTTGGTTAATATCCCTCAATAACATACCTATACAGACTGTATAGCACTGGAGTGTGGGTGCACAAATGTGTTTGTGTTTTTAGTGCATTTTAATGAAGGCATTTCTTAGCTCCTCAATGTCAACAAGTGTCCTCGCTGGCATCTATATTTGTGTAACCCTCAAATGTCTTGAGGTGTTGTAAATCAGACCTGCCATGTTGGTTCATTTAACTATGTCCTTCTGCTACGGTTACAGAAAGATTCCTGTGTCTGCAGCGATGAGCTGCTGCTGTGTTGGAACAGAACATCACTGTACAGTGTGTCACTGCTTTTCTGGACGGCTGCCAAATCCTGTTTATAGCTCAGCTGGGGTCAAGTTTGACAGCTCTAATAACCCTGAACGCACTCACCATCTAATCCATAAAAGGCTTTACAATCAAAGCCGAGAATGACTCGGCTGCCCATGTGTGACAAAATACATTGGTGTATTGTGTCTGTCGGCCTGTTTTTCCAGCAGTTTAGTTAGATATGTATGTATGTATGTATGTATGTAATTAGTTAGGGATGTTAAAATCTAAAATATCTTAACCTAATGCTTACCTTACGTTTCCTACTGTTCTGAACCAGCAAATCACACCACCTATCTCATATGTATTCTCCCATAGAGCATTAGATTGTGCTGTCTAATGTATATAAGCAGTGATTCAGTGTATTTTCTTTCTTTTGTGTAATTCCAGATGCCCCCTCCACAGAGCAGCAGGAGCTGTTCACCCAGAAACTCCAGCAGTGCTGCATGCTCTTCGACTTCCTGGACTCTGTGATGGACCTGAAGAGCAAGGAGATCAAGAGGGCCACGCTTAATGAGCTTGTGGACTACGTTTCCACCAACAGAGGGGTGTTGGTGGAATCTGCGTACCCAGAGATCACTGATATGGTGAGGATGCATGTATACATGGCTTTAAGTCCTTTGGTGCTTCTCTAGAATTGTGACATTTTTTTTTTTTTTTTTTTTACATTTAGAAAGTAAACTATGCATGCAAAACCCAAAGCAACAAGAACAATTAATTTCAAAAAGTGATGTGCTATTACCAGTGTTTTATTAGTTAAGCAGCAAAGAGGGCTCCCCTCTGTGTTGCTGTGAAACATCCTGCACTTGAGCAGGATTAAAAAATGGAGGCTGATCATGCGTCTAGACAGGGTGTGTCATGTCAGCAGCACAGGAGGAACATGTTATACCATCTTCATACCAAACCTCTTACCATGCTGGCTCCATTTAAGCACAAAATCCACGACATAAACACCGAAAAGCCCAATATTCTTGGTGTAATCTGAAGTCTGTCAATATATTTCCTCCTTTTTCTCACCCACTGAATACAATACATGTGGAGCAGAGTTCATTATGTTGGATTGAGTGCAAAGTTGGTCTCCAACAGCACTGTACAAACTGGCAACCTTCTTGTTACTCTTTTTTTGTGTGTCAATTGTCTCCAAACATTTTGAGAATAATACACCAGTGTGCTGTCTGTCAGCGTTACTATTGTTGTCTACTAGCTGCTGTTTAAAGCTTATATGATGACACCCACCAATTCATTTTTTTTTTTTATAATCCTAGCCACAGTACAGGGAACAATCCTGCTAACCTTAATGATGGTTTGAGGTTCACTGCATTAGCGTCTTCAGCTCACTACAAAACTTATTAACTGTGTGAAATGAATCCACTGACTTAAGATTTAGACCAACTTCTAACCTCAGTTAAAACCTAAATAACCTACACAAAGCTAAAGCCAGTGTCTCATCACACGTCTGTTTTCTGAAGACATTTTACACTCTTTTGCTCCGTTGTCTCAGTGCTTTTTATAAACTCCAAGAAGCAGTGGTCCTCTGTGGAATCCGGTTTTTGTAATGCAGGTCATGTAACATCCTCAAGCCCAGAGAGATAGTTTTTTTTCCCCAAAAAATGTTTTTTTGATCTGCTCGACCTACGTCAGAAAAGGCTGTGCTGCATTCCTCTGATGCACCTTTCACGTTCAGGAGTGAGTTTTTGAAGACATGAAATACTTTTAAAAAACTTTTAAATACTGAGAACATTGCTTGAGTGTTACATTAAACATTAAAATGTTACCATAATTTGAAGCATTAGATCATATATATATATATATATATATATATATATATATATATATATATACATACATACACACAAACACACATACACACACACACACACACACACATCATCTGGAGATATACAGTACTTCAGTGTGCTAGAAAGGTCAGAGCGAGGTCGGGGTTGAGTGATTAATACATCGGCTGTTGCAGGACTCTTGTTACACAATAGCCTGTTTGAAAACCAACCCCCTGCACAGTATCTTTTGCCAACATGCTATAGATTTGTGTTGATGGTGCAGGTGCCCCGAACAGCCTAGATTCTTCCGGCAGTACAGTACAGTAATGACTCATGTGCAACATTTAGAACACATCAGTCAGTACTGTAGTCAGTGCTGCAGTGATTCACTCCACACAGCAGATTATCATGGGGGATACGAATGAGCACATTCAAAGCTGAGTCAAGGAGTCTTCAGATTATTAATGGGCTGTAGGCAGTAATCCATGTCATACCTTGCAACTATTGATTCAGATTAGTTGGTCTCAGACTGTCCTAATGTGTTTTTTTAGGTTAACATAATTACTTTGTTTAGGTGCTTGATATGCAGTTGGGTGCAAAATGAGATTGACAGAGGAGTGGGAAGTCTTTGAAAGTTGATAGTAGTTCAAATTATTTTCTTGCACCAAATTACTACAGAAAAATGCAATTTTAACAATTTTTCTCCTTTTCTCTGTAATCGTGCAAGCGCAGCAATAGGTGCAAAGCGGTAGGTCTTGGGTTCGCTCCGAAACAGCGATGCCAATCAGTGACACATGACAACAAAATCTCAACAAATATAGAACCGCCATCTTCAGGAAATCACATTGTTGTCTGAATGGTGCAGAGCAGCACGGCGGGAACACACAGCACAAAATATCTGCAGCCAAAGGCAGATGGTGTGGGGTTTCATTTAATTTGTACAATGATGCCAGAAATAAATTATTAAAAATGTTTATGAAGCTATTTATATGGTCTCATCAAACCAACGCTATTTCAGCCTTGATTCTACTGCATCTCGCTTCGTAAATGGTCACGTTATATTGTAAAATGAACCAGACGTCTGTTCCCAGCAACCAACTGTAAGACCCCACCCACCAAAATACCACCAACTCGTTTTGCATTGCTTGATTTAAATTAACCTTCTACCTGCGCAGCAACGTAGTGCAACTTGTGGTGGTAGCCCGCTACTTGTTGCCTTCATTTGAGCAGGGAGATGACAAGTTACTCATTTTCACTGCCTACATTTTCATTAAACTTCAATTCAGAAATGTTTGTCATTGACATGCCTATGCCTTAATGCAGGAGTGCAGTCATATGATATGATAAAAAGAAGCACCATTCAGACACATTTAGAGCCACAAAAACTGCAGATGAACCTACTTCACACAGCAATCTCGTGGTCTCTGACCCCTGTATAGTATCCTTGCTGTTCCCACTCGTCCATACTGTAGTCAGAGAAATGTGTCAATTCCTTACCAGGTTTTTGCCCTAACCTCGATTAAATGTATTCTAGAAATATCAACACCCTTACTAATGACTAGATTCAGGGTGTGTCCTTGGTTGTGTGTGGGTCCTTTTACATGTTGTAACAGATCAAAAGTTTTAAATAGACCACAGAAGTCTGTGGCAGTTTTGTTTTTGGGATTATCAGTGTGAATGTTAAAATCACTAGCTATGACAAGATAGTCAAAATCTGTCAAGATAACAGAAATCAATTCAGTGAAATTGTAACAGCAGGACTTTCAAAACAGTGCAAATATATTTAAATAACTGCTTACAATTAAATAGTTTTTAAATATAGCAGCAACACCTCCACCTTTCCTGTCAGGTCAAGAAACATTTATAAATTAAAGTTTGGAGGGGCTGACTCAATGAGAACCGGTGCACTGATATTACTGTCTAGCCAGGTTTCAGTTAAAAGCATGAAATCAAGATTATAGGTAGTGATAAGATCATTAATTAGTTGACGTGGGGTGGAGACTCTTTCTCTTGGAAGGCAATGCAACCGCGGAAAGGAGGGTAAATACGAAGTCGACAGTTAACCGTGTTAGCCAACTTGCATTTAATGTCAATGTTTAATCTGGTGCAGCATCTGTTTAAGATGCAGTGTACATTCACACCATTCTGTTATTGTGCCGACTCCACCCTTAAAGCAACCAAAAACACACAGCAGGGAGATCATTTTTAATGAGTTATAGCTGTTGTCAGTCGTGGCTGATAATAACACAAGAATTTAAATAAATACTACTTACCTTCTGTTCTCTCTCTAAACTCTCTACCTTCACTTTGTTGGGAGTTGGTAAAGCTGTAAAGCTCTACAAACAGCAATCAAAATAGCTATATTTTAGCTATAATATTCCCTGTCTGTAGAGTAGTAGAGTGGATTCTTCCAAAATATAATAAACAGTGGACCTTGTGGTGAATACAGGATGAAAATATGCAATTTTGTGCAATCAGCAACATGGCACGGCTAACTTCTCAATGTGCCATGTTGCTGATTGCACAAAATTGCAGTAATAAAAGGTGCTTGTGAGTTATCTTAACCCTAATGCAATCATACTAATAAATCACATTAACCACAAGCAAGAAATACTTGATGCCGTTAATTTGCAGTTCATTTTAAAATCATAACGACAAATTATCTTCAGTGTGTCTGTGTGTTCATTTGAGTACAATATGCTTTGATCTGACTTGAAATTCTTGAAATTGATACTTTTTCAATCACGATGTGGCAGAAAACCTGCAGCCAGAAAAGTGCACAAAGCACAAAGTTTTTGAGCAACAGGTCATCCACTGGATAATAGCTGGATAAGCTACTTAACATATAGTAGCTTGGTTGCACATTGCACTTCAGTGACCTCCTGGGTTTGTAAGGCTGGAGTCGTTGAAATGCATGACTCCGGCCCGTGTTCAGGTATTGTCAGTGGTCTTTCTTAGTATTAAGTATTAGTACTTATCTTATTTATCTATTCAGGGCAGAACAGAGGGACATGGGTCGAGCTCAAGAGAAACCCAGTTCAGAGCCAAGTGTCTGTACTACGGACGGGCTGCTGAATGAGGTTAGACAAATAGCAGCCGCACTTTCAGAAAGCTGGGTTGATAATAGCTCTCCCGGATACTCCATGCTTGGCATCACATGATAATGAAGAGGTGAGTGTTCAAAGTGCTGCCCATTATTCTGCGGCAGCGAGGACTGCTTTGATCACTGAGGTTGTTAGGAGAACAAACAGCAAGGTTTCTCATTTATGTGAAAGGAGGTTTTGCCTCTTTTGCCAACTCTATAATTAGTATATTATAGAAAATCACTTCTCTCAGTTTTCCTTGAATTCTTACTTTCTGTGCCAGAGATGAGTGCAAAGCAAGAAGGGTTGAAAAGAGCATCTATGAGCTTTAAATTCCCACTTTATTTGCTTTAAATCCCACCTTTTTTGCTTTAAATCCCACCTTTTTTTAATCCTTTTTGCTAAAGCTACACTCTATGCTTTCACCTTTTCTTGATCTCACTCCCCCTCCCCACCTGTGCGTTGCTAGGTGTTGGTTGCTACTACTGTCACCCTCAGTTTGACCACAAACAGAGCTACAGCCGCCCTTGTTCATCAGTAAGCGTACACCAGTTTCACTTAGTCACTTAAGAACAACCGTTTTAGGATCCTCCTACATTACTTTCACACTCAACACAAATCTGTTTCCTTTTTTTTAACCCCTCTGTGAAAATATCTCCCATGCTTCCCGTGTTGGCTATTTTCTCACTATTTTCTTTTGTTTTGTCCTGCTAGTAGTTATTTTTCAATATTGTGAAGTGAGTGGGAGAATTAATTATGCATGCTAGAAGGTTGCGTTGTGAGTTACATAACCCATAATGTTATGCAGAGAGCGGGCAGACAGAACCTCCTCTTTCCCCACCTGTAATTTTAAATTGTTGGAAGTTAATGGTAATAATGTCACTCCTCTTAGAATTCTTAGAATATTTTTTAAATATAAAAACATATAAAACTACGATTTCCATAATTTGGGGGATATAAGCAAAAAGTATAATGTTGCCATGGAGTCAGTGAGTTAACTGTGTGCTTCACATAGAGCCCTGTTTTGCTATTTTTGTTTACAGTAGGGGTGATTGACACATGCAGAATTAGCTATTAGCAGTTACCGTGTGTCATGTACTCATGGATGTACAGACAGCTATCACAGGACTACTTTGATACTGTCTCACAGTTTAAAAACCTTGGCTGTCGGCCAAGGAATAGACAGTTTAATTCCCTTCAATGCAGACAGGCAGCTAGAGCAGTTCTGTGATGTTAAATACAATCCTTATTAAACAATACTAACACGATACTGTCAATAGCAGCCTATACATGGTTCAGATAACGCTTCTCTGTATGCAATATGTGCCACCATTTATCTTGACTTTGTGAGCATTTGTTCTTCAGAACACTCCTCTGGAAAAATGGGCATCACACGAGGCGCAATGTCTCGCCTGGCAACCCACTCTGTGAATCATCTGATTCCAGCTCAGCCAATGATGTGCCTCACACCAGGGAAAGCCAAGTAATATGCCACAGAGAGCTCACAGAGGTGCCACACTGATTAATTCATCTGCCTCATTATCAGCATCTGCATACTCTGCAATGTAAAGCCATTTGTGTGGATCCGAAGGCTGCTCAATCTTACCCGAGGACAGGAAAATGGTGTAATATTTCTAGAGGGAAGAAAATGTAAACTTATGTGATTTGTTGTATCATAAGAAAAAGACTTGGTCCATAGCCTGCACAACATCCAGTACTTGTACTGGGCTGGTCACACAGGTATGACACAACTGGACAGGTGAGCAGAGCCTTTGGAATAGGACAGGATGGAGGCTGCTGTAGTGGAGGAAATCCTAATCTGCTGACATTAACTTGCGTGCACAGTAGAGCTGAAATGATTAGTTTAACATTAATCTGCTAATCCAATTTTTTTTTAAAGCAGAAATGCAAAAATTTGCTGTTCGCATGTCGTTAAATGTGAATATTTTCTGGTTTCTTTGTCTTCTATGATATAAAATTATTCAAATTATAAAACAAGCTATTTGGAGACGTCAGCTTGGGGTCTACAAAAATGTGATGTGAGGCATTTTCCATTATTTTATAGAGATTGTTTGTCTTTTGTTTCAAAACTTTTATCTATATTAGCCGCTTTATTGGCACTGAAGTACTGAGGTGTAGTGCCAGTCACAGAGGTCATAGGCAGGCATGGTTGAGGTGAAAGTTATGACGTTCACTTGTATTTGTGGGTGTGTTGTGAATGTTCATATGTGCAACTTCATTTGCAGAGCTGTCAATGCTAACAGTCAGAAAGTCCAAAGAGTGAATTGCTGTCTGTTTAGAGAATGCAGACAGTCAACAGGTTGGCGGAGATGCGATATGTAAGCGAGTCTGAACATTGTACAATTGTTTCCAGATGGTGTTTTCAGCAGCGCAGGAACAGCTGCACCGCAGACTTCTCTAAACTAACAGGAAAGACACAAGCAGGCAAATAACAGTTCAGTACGACAGTGGTAAGCTGAAGGGCATCTCTAAATGCACAGCTCATTCAACCTTGAAGGGGATGGGCTACAGCAGCACGAGACCATGCTGGGTACCATTCCTTTCAGCTTATAACACTGTCAGGCATGGTCATGTGAAAATCACCTTAGCATTGTTGCCGTTTTCCAGCAGGATTATGTGTAATTTCACAAAGCCCTCATCACCTCTGGGTGTTTCATAGTAACTTTGTGGAAGAGCCAAAACAAGTCCTGTAAATGTATGACACTATCAAGACGGTTATAAATGAAACTTTTAGAAGAACATATCAAACTATTTTATATTCAGAAAGTATCTGTCACAAGTTCAACACGGCCGTTATTTATGGAGAGGCTGCGCTCACTCGGGCAGGTGCTCATTTAGGGCCAGGTTATATGGCAAGTAGACACAGCTTTGTTTTAAGGGGTCACAATAAACTATACGTTTTGATCCTATTGGGACATAAAAAAAAAAAATCTCAGGCATGACAGGAAATATCAGAGGACGAAGACATCGGGCGTGAAATTATTATTGTGATGCCTTACAATTACAATTTAGCCCGTAGCAACCAATAAATTCTCTTGTTTATTAGTTCAGTGTCCGTACTTTGTTTTTACCATTTGCCTTTATGGCATTTCTGCCAGTTAGTTCAGAAATCATGCTCCCTTGCTAAGTTTCTCTGTGGGTTTTTCAGCATGTCAGATTTTGGGCGACATTCAGAATTGAAATTCCTTTGCTGCCTTTCTCTCCCATTAGTGTCGTTTGGATTTTCTGGCTGCCAATAAGTAATTTGATGTTGTCTTTATCACTTCAGCTTGAGAGTGTGCACCCAGTCACATAATTCCAGCTTTTCCAGCTCCCCACTGCTATGTGTGTCACTCTCGAATTTGCCCTTGCTAAAAATAACAAGGTGGGATAGAGGTGGCGGTGACCTGTCTACAACGATTGTCTTCGGTACAGAATTTTAATAGGGGCTTGTGGCAGATGCTGAATCTGTAATGGTTTTTATTCAGCCCCTGTGTGCTTTTGGTGGTGTTATAAAACATCCTCAGTTAAATCAAACATGCTTAGGAAATACTTGACTTCCACTCCAATTAGCAAGCTGCCAGTGATGTTCATGCATGCGTGTTTGCATTAGATTACTCTTGGGTTGCACCACCAGTTCTGGAGAATTCAGTCACTTAATGTTGTGTCCAGATTGTGTGTATATCTAGATGAGATGAATTGCAGCTCCCGCCTTAACTCTTAAAGTGCACCTTGACCACTTGTAACCAGCTTGTAATTAAAATGTTGTTTTCCAACCCACATTTGTGTAATCTGTGGGACACTGTAACATCTGCTTATCACAAAAAAAACAGCTCTTATAGAGTTTGTTGCTGTTGTTGTTGCCTGATGCAGGTACAAACTCAGTTCCTTCGTCGCCCCTCAGTGTATAAGCAAATGAACTGTAACCACATTTAGTGCGGCGTTTGTCATGCTCCACGCACACTGTCCTACTCATTTACACTACACTGCATACTGTATGTGGTTTTAAAAAAAGGTAAGAAGGGTTTAGCAGCTTTAGAATTATGCAATAAGCAGCTTGTTTTCATTTACACGTGTGGAGTGCTTAATACCATTCACCTCTGTTAGATCAGCAGAGTCTGTAAACAACTTCAACAAACTTCTCAAAACCCATTTGCTGTAATATGTATTTTCCTGTATGTGTATCCTGGGAAGCACATTGCAACTTTGTATTAAAAGGTGCTGTTTAAATAAAATCATACTTTACTAATTGGGTAAAACTGACTAATGGGCTTCATAGGCATACAGCAGTCATAATAATCTGCGAAAGAAATAAGAACCTTTTTCTGTTTTTTCAGCGTTCTACTCTTCGCATCTCTGCATGTTAAAGGCTCGCTTGTTGATTATCTGTGAATAAACATCTGTTCCTGCTGTATCTCCTCCCATGCTCTCCTGGGATGTTAACTCATTCTTATTAATAACTCTTTTTTTGCTCCTCCAGATCTGCACCAATATATTCAGGACTCTTCCTCCAAGTGACAACCCTGATTTTGACCCAGAGGAGGATGAACCCACTCTAGAGGCTTCCTGGCCTCATGTTCAGGTAAGGATGCGATACTTCCGTCTGTCTGTCCATCACCCTTTAGATCCCATCATTGTGTGTTGTAGTATTTAAGAGGTGCATGTTTCGATATTGATTTGTGATTTTCCTTTATCTTCCAGCTGGTCTATGAGTTTCTCCTGCGCTTTCTAGAGAATCCAGACTTTCAGCCCAGCATTGCAAAGCGCTACATTGATCAGAAGTTTGTTCTGCAGGTAAGAGTCTTTTTTTTTTCTTTCTTCTTCTTCTTCTTTTATATAAAAACCTTTAGGATGACTCAGTTGTTTTGTGATAATGATTGTTTGATTGTATCAATGGGTTCAAAGTTTATTAAACTAAGACAAAGTTGTCCGTTACAGGCATTAATCTAGATTTCTTGAATTGTAGACATTTTCTAATTAGATGACATTTGGAATACACCAGAAACTTTGAGTTTTAGCCATTCTCCTCGGAAAATGACTTCAATTAATAATTGATTAATCGCTGCAGTTCCCATCGGCTGTTACAGATGTTTGGTCAAATGCTTAGAATTTTTTATGTGAATACTATAACAGTAATTACAAGCACATTGTGATGTGTTTTGGGAGTTCAACAACCCAATGTGGTTATTTGGGTGATTCAAACCATTAATACACAGTAGCACGGCTACATCTGCCCTGGCTCAGTACCCACCTACTGCAGGAATGCTTCGTTTCGTGTGTGAAGCTGCAGAGTGAAGCAGCAGCAGCTAACAGGGGACCACAGGGCCTGGAATGTTGGCTGGGCCACGTCCGAGGTGCCTGGAATGACTTTCCATGATGTGAGTGTGTCGTGGGGGGAGTTTTAAATAGCCGCCTGTGGTTTACTCTTCAGGTCGAGAGAAGAGGACTGTGGGTAGGAGCAGAGGAGAGGTGGAGGTTTGGGTGGCAATAAAGGCAGGGAGAAAAGGCCCACGGTCCAACTATCCCTCTGAGACGTTCAAGTACATTTTCACCACAGAGGTCAAAGCACCAGGGTGGCAAGGCAAAGCATCCCCAGAGGAGGCAGAGTGTAGTGGTTTGTTCGAGGGTCTTTTGACAGGGGAAGAAGCCTTTCTTTTGTTGCATTTATCAAAAAAGAAGAGGTACCAGGGCATCCATACAAAGCCACAAGGGGGGAATCTGGGTGTACCATACTTTGTCCCAGGGCACGTTGCACCTCAAATACATACCTTTCTAAGACCAACCCTGGAGTGACCTTCCTCGTTATTCTCCTTAACATTTGTGCATTTCCTTGTTAAGGTGTTTCTGTTATTGTATTATTGTCTTGTACCCCCACCCTTTAAGACTGGGTGTGGAGTAATACAAACATGCAGCGTAGCAGCTCAGTGTGAAAACAATGTTTTTATGTCAACTTTGATTTAGTCAGCGATTTGAGAAGCTATGAACCTGTTGTGTGTAATCATGCTTTTCCACAAGGTTGATTTCAAGCACTTTTTTAATTTTTTTATTCAGCTTGTGGGTACATATGTAAGCTAACTGTTAGCATGTGGAAGGGCTACACCTGGGTGAATGATACTCGTCCTACAACATCCTGAAGTGGAACACCCCCTTCTATAGTCTTTGGGGAGATTTCTACCTTTCTCACTAGTTAAAGGTATATTTTGGTCCTTGAATGCAGAGCTTTGAAACTAACACTGTTCTGGTGCTACTGGACCAACTAGTGCAGATCACAGCTGCTGTAGAAAACAGCCCTCGACATGGGAAAACAACCATATGTGGAGCTAAGGGCAGAACATGTGGTCGGACACGTGTTCTGGGTGTATTTTGGGCTTTTTATGTCAGGGATCTTTGGTAAAATGTTATGGAGGGTGCCTGTGTGTTGGCATGAGGGATCTGCTTTTTGTTCAGTATAAAGTGTTTTCAAACACTTACAATGGTTTGATGCATTTAAATCCCTACCTGATTCACAAAGAGATGCATTAGTATCTGTTATTTATTTCATCAGTTGAATGTTTCTGTGAGCAGTCACTGAAATGCTCCTGTAATAAAGGCTGAAGACCATCATTTAACATTGTAAAAACTCATTTACAAACATGACACACAGAATACGGGTTTACTGGCTCAGTCTAGTTGTAACTAAACTATTGGGCTGTAAAGCACACATTTTGTTTTTTTTGCACATTGTTTAACCTGGGCAGTCACAAAGAGGTATACCCAACACTAGGTGAGTGAATATGAAGTGAGGCAGTGCCCCACTTCAGCTACAAACTGTGTGTGGTATCTTTGTCCTGCTGTATCCATACTACAGCGCTGATAAGGAACTCTTTCAAAGCAGTCAGGAGCACATATTTGCATCACACATTTGCTTCACGACTAACTCTGTGTACTCTCTGTACATGTATCCCTTCCATGGTGCAATAGGTGTAGCTGTTTAGGAATAGACTATAAGAGAAAATAGTGAAAAGTAGCCCATCAAGTTTCCAGAGCCCAAGGCAATGTTTTAAAATGGCAATTTCTGTCATAATAATAATAAAATAAGTCCATAACACATAGATTATATATTATTAACAATGATAGAAGACACAAGCAGCTAATCCTCACATTTCAGTAACTGTAACCAGAAAATGTTTTAGTTTTGCTTGACAAATAAAATTTTTGATAAGGTTGCCTTAATTATTTACAGTTTTTTTTTTTTACAGTTGCAACCAAGAAATGTCCTGTTTGAAATGTTTATCATCTGACATGTACGCCAATGCTGATAACTAACATGTAGCGCAGTATGTATGGAAGGTGATGCAAGTTAGTTACGGTTCTCTGACAATATGTCTGAGAACAAGAATGCAAACCTCCAGTTGCTCCATTATTGCTGCTCAGTTGCAACACAGAGTCTGGTTGCACCGTTGAACTGAAGCTGAATGAACGTGAATCAGTGCAGTGCAGAAAACCAACACGTGTCCATGATGAAACCCTTTCCTGGATTTACGCAGGTTTAAAAATAGACACCTGTCACTGAGGTGCTGATGACTAGTAGAGTGAAGCCTGAAAACATTCCTCGAGAACTTGGTGTCATTGGTGCTCATCAGTATTGTAATAATGACTCATCATATGTTGCTGGAAATAGCTGTTAAATGCCAGAGATTTCAAATCTATTTACAGAACAGAGCATTCAGGCACATATACTGTATAAATGTTAGATAAGATGTTGGTAGCTGGTAAGATATGACCTGATTGTGTTTATTTATTTGCACAAATTACTGCCTTACAGCCGGCACAATACGTTTGTTAAGCTTAGTAGAAAAGGCTTGTTTGCTGGTTAGCCCAGAGGCGGGTGATATAGAGAGAACAAATTTCACAATTAGTAATCACAGCACCCAGCAGTATTTCAGAATCAATATCCGGGTAACCTGCTGAGTTTTATAGTGAAGGCTTATTAAGCCTCAAGGAAAATGGTCCATTACATCACATAGCAAAGGCCACATAATTAATTAGTCAACGAGTAACTACATTGATAACGAGGTGGGATGCAAAATCAGTCTTCAGCTCAGCAGGTGATTGATTGATCGATCTCATTATACATTAATTTCACAGTAATTAATAAGGGTGGCAACCAGCATTTACCAAAACCCTGAATATGTAGTAAGTATTTAAGATGGTACAAAGGTACATTTTAGACATGTTTATTTCAGTCAATACAATCAAATTCTTTTAGTGGTAAAATGGAATCACAATATAGATACACAGAATGTACCTAAACAGTGTGAGGCAGGATTAACGATGGTGTTGTGTCTTTAAAATGAATCAGGACTGAAAACTGTGTTTGTCTTGTTCCCTGTCCGTCCTTTCAGCTGCTGGAGCTGTTCGACAGCGAGGACCCGAGGGAGAGGGACTTCCTGAAGACCATCCTGCATCGGATTTATGGAAAGTTCCTGGGGTTGCGGGCCTTCATCAGGAAGCAGATCAACAACATTTTCCTGCGGTGAGTGAAATGTTCCAAAGGTGGCCACTGAACAGTTACAGGAAAACGTGTCTGATGTCCTTTCACACTCATTTTCCTTTTCTTTCTTTTCCTTTATTTAAGCAGGTTAAAGTCTCAGTGTGATTAAAATTTCAAGAGAGGCTTTGTCAGGAAGGCAGCATCAAAACATTGTTACAACAATAAGTGTAACACAATCAACATAAACAGGCCAAGACAGGTCTCCCAACAGAGTGTGCATGTAGTATTCACATATTTTAGTAAATGTGATCAGTTCAGTGATCACAAACCAGTAGTCAAAGCACCTGTTCCACTTTTTCTTACTACATGTCATCAGCAAGTCGAAACGGCAACCTCACTTCTGAGTATTTGGCAAAAAGTCTTTTGGAACAGTGCCTCGTAGGCAGTGATGTATAGATGCACAAGCTCATTGTGTGAGAAAGTATTTTAAGGAGGGCACCAAGAGTCCTGTAGGGAGTTTCCACCACAGGAACTTTCCTAGGGACCAAGAACTTTTTGAGAAACTGAGGAAATAGTTTTAACCAGAGGAACCAGGGACTAAATTTAGATCCTGTACATGTTCCAGCTCTAGGTGCCTATAAGTCCTTTCTCCGGGGATGGTAGTTTCCAAAGGTTCAGTAACTATCAGGACAGAGTTTGCAGGGTTGAACGTTGCTGATTGGTCAAACACAGAAACTGAGGCTGCTTCAACTGGAGAAACGCTTCATTCAAAAAAAACAAGGAACTACTCGGTACCACTAGTACTAATATTAGGACAACGGGTGGCCATTTCTTGTAAAACGTATTAACATAAACAGAAAGTTATGTTGTCAGCTTCCTGACTAGTTTAAAAAAACTGTGTGTTTGCAAATGAGCCAAGAGAGGTTTGAGAAAAAAGTGAATCAATTTAATTTGATGGAAGCTTCATGGCTGTTAGGTTCCAAAGCAGAAATAAATAACAAACAACAAAGGGGTTTATGTACTTTGGAGTCAGACAAATACAAACAATATGATGATTCATTGTTGTTTCTTTGTGTGTAAAAATAGTTTTATCCGTCATCGTTCGTATTTGCCCGATGCACCCTTTTCACGGCAGACATTTTGGCTCGTGAAAATCATTTAATTAACGATGGCTCAGTTCCACTAAGTGTCAGTGACTGACCGTGCAGAACATCAGAGCCCTGGAACAGGCTCACCTGAATGGAATGCAGCCCACCATTCCTGATTTTAATTTCACATGTGTGTTTCCTGCTTCGACAAGTCAAATATGTTTGCCATGAAACAGGTGTATCGCCGCAGATGTGCAAAAGGCGGCTTTTTGGTTGCCACTTTAGTTCCTTTGGCTCCATAGTTCCTGCAACTATTTGGTCCCAAACGGCTTTTATTGAGGATTCCTACACAGGTCAAAAACCTTCAAGGTACAGCCGTCCGACTTAAAGAAACATTCAATGACACATTCCATCAACTCCGTTAACATTAAGCTCCAGTTTGGAGTTTCTGGTCTTGGCTTTCAGTTGACCTCCGTTATGTCCATGATGTCCTCAAATCAGATGTTTTAGCCATCTAAGACGTAATTATCTCTACACATCATTACATTACGTAGACACAAACAGATTCTTCCCAGCCCCCTAAAACAGAGAGGAAGGAGAAAACTGTTCAGATGGAGGCATCAAATGTTCCCAGCAACAGAGTGCTGAATCTTTGTGGCTCCTGTTGCTTCATGACAACGGGCTTTAGATGATTGAAACAGGGGGCACTTGATGTCGTTTCCAACCGGCAAGGTGGCAAAACGGGTGCACATACCGTGACCATCTGTCACTGAGAATAAATATAGTGCCACAGTTGTCAGGCTCTGTCTGTACATACCATGGGGTGCACAGCTAGATGCAAGTGGGTTAGCAAGGAGGAGGTGAACAATGCATCATATTGATCATTCAGTTGCATGAGAGCAGTCGATTTAAGATACGGAATTCTTAGTCCACTATTTAAATTAGACTTCCTAATTAGCAGTTTCTGATCCCTGTTTCTCAAATGCAGAGACTGACAGTCATATAAAACCTCATATAAAGGCTATGATATGTAATGCATAATGAGATTTGTGGTGGCATCATAATAATCACGGGACACCAGTGACATGTTATTTATACATTCCCAGATCAGAGTTTTTACATTTAAAAGGAACACAGTATTGGGAGCGGCCTGAGTCAGTTCTGTGTTTTGGGGTTCATGCGTTTCATAATTTCTGTCGCTGTTGCAGGTTCATTTATGAAACTGAGCACTTCAATGGAGTCGCTGAGCTGCTCGAAATCCTGGGAAGGTGAGTAACAGCGCTTGGGTCATGTGGACATGCAGAACAATCCAGTAATCCTCCATTAACATCAACAGCTTTAAATGCTGAGCATGTAAACATTATAAGACATTGAGTTGATGATAAACACAGCAGGTTTCAGCCATTGGCTTTGGGTACTTGCTGTCCTTTAACAAGTACTATTATTAGTTTTGACTTCTTTCTCTGTCGGGCATTTAGTAACACTGAACATCACTCTTACAGAAAGATGAATAAAATTAATATATAATATTAATATCATAGAAACTCGGCCTTCTGTTAAGCTTTACTAAAGACCATGCAGTTTGTAAACCGGCGTGTGGATGTTACTTGTGTCCGATGGCGCTGAGGACTTGTGCTCTTGCTGTCCTAAACTAAAAGGCCCCTAAGGCCTCTTCTTTTACCATTGCAGTGAATTCTATCTATATTTCTTTTCCGCTCCGGGGACCGAATATATTCAGAGCCCTGCTCTCATCTTGTAGCATTCAGTTTGCGCTGCTGTTTTGTGTTTCTGTACAGGAATCTGTCTAACGCAGTTGTGTTGTTTTTCTGTTTACAGTATCATAAATGGCTTTGCGTTGCCTCTGAAGGCCGAGCACAAGCAGTTCCTTATGAAGGTGCTCATCCCGTTGCACACGGCTAAAGCACTGTCCCTTTTCCACGCACAGGTAGGAGAACCTGTCTTTACTCTTTATTCTGTTATTTTGAACTATCCTCGAGTTATATCACTTAAAACTGCACAGAAAATATTTAACATGTATATCTAAATTCTACAGTTGAGTATTGTCTCCAAGATTAAGCACTGTCATGATGTAATCTCTGTACTATAGCACCTCCTGGTGGCTTGGAAGTGAAAATGCACTCGATCAGTGAATATCGGTGTGTTTCAGTGTTCGTCCTGAATTGGGGATTGTGAATTGTGGGAATGTTTAAGAATAATTACAGTGGTCACATGGTTTCACCCCAAATACAAGATGTCCGTTCAGATGAGGTTCTGTGTAATGCAGCCTTTTTCTGATGCAGTTTTTGGGTACATTTACTGTTTTTCTTTTGTGTCCCTCAGCTGGCCTACTGTGTGGTGCAGTTCCTGGAGAAGGATCCTACACTCACTGAACCGGTACTTTTTCATTTTTTTTTTTCACTCCTCCTACTCAAAGCACAAAGCCTTGAGCCCTAAATTAGTGTACACTGCAGAGACATTTGTGGTGCTTGCTAACAGCCACCCACTCAAACAGACTGTTGAAGGTTTTCTGTTTCTGTTTTTGACTTTGGAGATAAATTCTCAAGAAATTCTGTTATATGTGCAGGTGATCCGTGGGCTGCTGAAGTTCTGGCCAAAAACCTGCAGCCAGAAAGAGGTAATTCTGCACGTCTATAAATAAACTTTACACTTATCACAGCTGTCAGTAAGATCTTAATGTTTCGTATTCTGCACCTTAGGTGATGTTTCTGGGTGAAATTGAGGAAATACTGGATGTCATTGAGCCAACGCAGTTCAAGAAAATCCAGGAGCCATTGTTCAAACAGATCTCTAAATGTGTTGCCAATCCTCACTTTCAGGTACGCTTATGACACAAACATACAGAAACATACAACCTTTCTCTTTGCTTTATGCCCATAGCCCTCTTCAGAAATGGAATGCTGCTGCTTAATGTAGTTGTAAGGAGATAAAAGTGTTTATTAATGCATTTGTCAACGACTACGACTCCTCCCCTCAGCACTCGTAAGTGGAGGCTGGTTTGGCGCAGAAACAGATATTGAATGACTTGATATTTGGCACCTGGAGAAGAAGCCTGTTGGAAGGAGTTTTTCCTGTTCTCTCACAAGCTGCATCAGAGATTGATTTTCAAATGTATTTTGCAGTTGAACCGTTAATTAATCATACTCGCTCGGCTTCTTTCAGTGAATCTATTTTAATCCTTTATCAGAGGATTCTGATGCCTAGTTTATAAAGTCTGACAAAGCAAAAGCATAAAATGACAACCTGTGGTGGAAAGAAACTAAGTACATTTACTCACGTACTGTACTTGTATGTATAATTTTGATATACTAAACTTGAATATTTCCATTTAATGCGACTTGCAGGGTCGAACAAAGTCTTGAAAGTTTCGAAAATGCTTAATTTTTACCGCAGTTACCAAACTGCGGTGCAGTTCAGCAGCAACACAAACCAAAATGATCACAAAGTTGAATCAACTCAACAGATTCATCAAAAGCTGAACGTTATAACCTTCGAATTCAGGATTTATTACAGGACTGTTGTTGTATTTTCATTAACCGTCACAGTAGAGTAGAGACCGGCTTGTGGAGAGATTTTAAAATTGTAATACTTTTCCGACTCTGTCCTCACAGGTAGCAGAGCGAGCGCTGTACTTCTGGAATAACGAGTACATTCTCAGCCTCATCGAAGAGAACATCGACAAGGTCCTTCCCATTATGTTCGGAAGCCTGTACAGAATCTCCAAAGAGCACTGGAATCCGTAAGTACTCCAGTCTGGCTGTCACACAGTATAGTTAAGTTACCACGGTAACACCAGAGGTATTCACATCCTGCCCTTTATTAAAAAAACGATGGTATTATGAAGAGAATCTAAACTCAAAGGTCCACTTAATGATTAGAACTTGCATCTGTGAATCATTATTAAGTGGGTCGATAGTTTGGATTCTATATATTGTTCTCAAACATCAAGAGTGAACAACATTCACTCCTCGAGTTGTGTTACTGATGTCAGAGTATCTGCTGTGTTGCAGGACAATCGTCGCTCTGGTCTACAATGTGCTCAAGACGTTGATGGAGATGAACTGCACGCTGTTTGACGAGTTGACTTCCTCCTATAAAGCAGACAGGCAACGGTGAGCAACAGCAACACTGTAAAATTATCGAACACTCTTTTGTCTCATGTTTGTCACCTACTGGGCCAGTTTCAAAAACCCCAAACTAGTTGGTGATGTACACTCCATCAAAACATATACATTTCTCTTTCAAAGAATGAATCAGTGCTGCATCTCTCAGTCCCGCTGGTCTTCTGCCAGTCGGGTAAATCGTTTCAATTACATTCACCTGGAAAACCAGATTTTGACCAGCTACTGTAGATGTGGGCGTAAAGGTTCTTTGAGCAATCAGAATAAGGCACACGCACAGAAATAAAACGCCAAACATACCAAAGGGACCTGGAAAAACAAGCTACGAGATTTTAATCAGTGTTGTTGTGCTTTAAGGTTTTCCCTTTAAGAGTGAAATACAAGCCGTTTCCTGAACACCAGGGAGTGAACGCTCTGGCCAGAAAAAGCTGCAGTCACTAATATTAAATTAGATCCTTTTGGTATTTAGTACAACGTTCCTTATTCTACCACATACTGAATGGAGGCTCTGCATACAAATCATTTTCTATAGGAAGAAATGACATAGCTGTTGTTGATGTAATGAGGGAAAGACAGAACATTTTTGTGTGCACTCGTTATTTCTTTATCCCTAAAGAAGTATTAAAATGCTGTACTCCCAGTGAGAAGAAGAAGGAGCAGGAGAGGGACGAGCTGTGGAAGCAGCTGGAGGAGTTGAGGCTCAGCAACGCCGCTCTGGTCCAGAACAACAGCCACGGGCTCCCGAGTGTCCAGAACAACAACAACAACAACAACAATAGTAATAATAATAATAATGACAACCAGGACAAGAGCGTTGATGCTGCTGCCGTCACCACAGACATCAAAGATCCAGACGTCAGTGTGGCGGCCAGCGAGAGCACCCCATGTGCCAAATGACACCGGATGTCAAGTTTTTTTTTTTATTCCGTGACGGTTTGACATCGTGTTCAGGACTGTCAGGAGAGGATTAACGGAGACAGAAAAAACACAAATTACACCTCAACAGTATATTAAATCTGCTTAGAGTGACTTAGAACGCCAGCATTTCTTTGGCAGAAAAAAATATATATTTCAATTTAAGACTATTTTTGGATGTTACAGTGTGGCTGCAGTATATTGTTTATTTGTCTGATCAAAGATGTACCCTTTCACATTTAGTTTCTTAACAGCAAATGATTTTTTTTTTTTGCTATATTCATCGTATGATACATGGGAGGGGAGAAAATAATAATGACTTGAATTTAATGTTTCCGATTGTGCTGCACTTAGACAAGCTGAATAGCTATTTAAAGACGTCTATTTTTTAATGTGCTTTTCCTTGTTGCTGCCAACACTTGGGTGCAAACCTTAAGGAAGAAGGGAACTGCGGACTTTAGGAGTATTTCAGGCAAATGGGACCAGATCCAAAATTAGACATTTAGAGTCCATTAATGTGTAGAAAAGGGCTGTTATTAGGAGCAGAAGAAGCTTGGGGGACAGTCGTTTCCTGTTGGAGGCAGACAATGCAAGGGGCGTGGCCAAACAAGATAAATCCTAAAGAAAAATAATCCCACCTGTGGATTGATCTCTCTACGTGACTCTACTTGAGACTATGAAGTTAAAACGTGTTCTCAATTAGGGTAAATGTCATATTTGTGAAATTATTTTTGTGTTTCAGGTGTTGGTCTGGGTGAAAACGTGAAGCTAATAGTTGTAACAAAACAACTCCATTTATAAGATTACACTAAAGTATTGAGCGAGGGCTTTCAAAGAAAGAAATGTTTTTTAGCCAAACCGAATTAAATGAATGATTAAACATTTTGAGATTTTGGGATTATCGGCTTTCTTGCTGAGAGTTTGGTGAGAAGATTGATACTGATACGTTTAATATGAAGCTAGAGCCAGCAGTCGGTTATCTTAGCTTAGCATAAAGACTGGAAATAGAGGGACACAGCTAGCTTTGAGCCCTGCGTGGAAAAAACACGGCCTCGTTTATTTTGAACTCAGGCTCAACTTTTGCTGCAGCGTAACGCGAGTCATCCGGCAAGGCGCTGCTGCGTTGGCCAATCAAAACCGTGCAAGCACTCATTGCTGGTTACTTTGTAACGTGAACACAATATTTCTTCTGTTTACCTCACGATCGTAGTGACCAAAGATAAAATAGTGTTTACTTTCCTGACTTGTAAAATCCTGTCTGAGTATTTCAATGTGCAGTGTTTTGGCGTCTGAACCAGGCTTGCCGTTTCCCTCTGTTTCAAGTCTTTATGCTAAGCTAGGCTAACTTGCTGCTGACAGTAGCTTCATATTTACCGTACAGACATACATGAGTGGTATCTTATCGAACTCTTGGCAAAAAAATAAAAGCTAAAACGTTTATTTCCCAAAATGTCTAACTATTCCTTTAAAAGAAAGTTGTAGATTAAAGAAATATAAACATATGAGATCCACAGTACTATATTTTTCCTGAGTATTGAGAAGGCAAATATTTTTGAATGTTTCATTTTGCAGATGGATTCTGATGGGATGCAGGATTGAGTTGCTTGAGTGTATATTTGTTGAGTGCGTATATGTGTATATGTCAGTTTGGAGGCTACTTAAAGGGAATTGCCACTCAATTTAAGATTTTATGTACAGTATATTGTTACTGTGGTCTATGAAAGTCATGTCAGTGCTTAGGAACATAAATGGTTTTCTGTCAGAGCTGAAAAGCAAAGACTTACACTTGTCTTACCACTTATCTGGTATTTCACAATGCACAAGAGGCTGATGTTGTGTATTGTGAGTTTTTATATCCAAACAAAGCTCATTATGAAGTAGTGATATCAAGAAAATGAACACTTAACACCACAATCAATGCCTGTTAACTCCCTGCATCTCCACACTTTGTTATAACCTCACATCTGCTTTTATTTTCCAGTTTCTGACGTCGGGAGTTGAGAAATGTGCTCATGAACTTAATCTGACTGCCATAGATCATAGGAACATAGGAGCGTTGAGTTTTTATAATTGAATGGTGTTCCCTCCAAACCCCGAGTGTCTGCTCTCTTACTTTTGAGTTTATATTTTTAGGTCCAGTCTCTTCTGATGCCTTTCTGTCAGTACAGCATTCCAACCTCTGTGACGTTCAAAAACTGCGTGGGGGAACCTGTTTTGTAATCGCAGATCTTCTTTAGGTTTCACCATCAAATAAAGTCTACTTTATCTTTCTACTCAAATCACCAGTGTCTCTTCTTTGTTGTTGTTTTGGAGTTGTAGTAAATCATGGAGGTCAGCAGATGGTGCTAGGTCATATCTTTCTCTTGCCTGTCATCAGCGTTGAGCTCCTGGGTCCCAGTATTGTTGCTGATGTCTTCACGTGAAAAATCATAAAAATGTCCTAATGTGTATAATCGAGAATTTGATTTAATCAGGTTGTCTCATTGACGGGATTCGTACAAAGTCTTCTACCCTTTTTTTCAAGGGTAGGAATATGTTTTAATTTAAATATACTCCTTGAAAAACGCTTGATTTTCAACATAACCTGGTGTTTCATCTACACAACTCATGCAAACAAAAAATCTTAATATTTAAAATAAAACGATCCCGTCTTCATATTTGTAACAATTTAGATGTGATGATAAAGGCTTCGAGAGACTAGAAATCTTTGGTTTGGGTACTTTGAAAGTGCTTGAATTATGCTCTTAAGAAGCTGTAAATACCCTCCATTGAGATCAAGAACTCTTCTGCAAGAGAACACATGCAAACAGCATCAGGAACAATTGCTCGTCTCCAAAATTAAAAGTTTGAATTCATCAAATGGGATGAGACTTTAACATTTTAATGTCCTTTTTAGTTCATTTATACAGTGCAAAGTCTGGTGGAAGAAGTGAAATCAAATCCTACCACTACATAAATGAAAAAATGCTCCATTGCAAGTAAAAGTCCTGCAACCAGAATCAGAATTTGCCTTCTGGTCACGATAAAGATAGTAAGAGGAAATCTTAAATCTTACATTTCAAATGGAAATAAGGATTTACAATAAAATATGTGCAATATATGTCTTAAAAGATCTGAACTGTTTAAAACAAAGAGGAATTAATGTGCAAATGTTCCCAGATTATCAAGAATATGTATACAATACAAGTAATACAGTAATATGTTGCGTCGAGTTAGACGTGGAGACTTGACGTTAGTTGGGTCCATGAGGCAGGACGAAGAATCAAAATGCTACATAAGTAAAAGAACCAAAGTGTTAAAGTATCAAAAGTAAAAGTTCCTGCTCTACAGTAAAATGGCCCCTGTGACTGATACTTTATGTTATTAAATACATTATATTGTTAATACTGTGTGAATCACGTGTAAGCAGCATTTTACTGTGGAGTTGGTTTTACCTACTTTATATTCAGTTACTGGTATGTTAACTCCAGTGGTTCTCAACCTCGGGGTCAGGCCCCACCTAAGGGTCACAGGATAAATGTCAGAGGTCATAAGATGATTATTGTGATAGAGAAGTAGGTACACAAATACTTTTCTCTAATCTGAACCATTTGAGAAAAACTGGATAGTTTTACCTCTTTTTTTTGCCTCAAACTGTGATTTTAATGAAGCCATGTGTGAAGTTTAGAGGGTAAATGTGAAATTAGTTGGACCTGCTAACAACTAGAAGACCTCTGAAACGTCACAAGAAGTCCCAACTAGATTATTTTCTTTTGCAGAATATGTCATTTGTATAATTAATAACAATTGCTGCACTGCTACTCGTTCTCTAATGATGGGGCAGTGATATTATAATCCTGTTTTTTTTTACACACATGGCTGGATGATGTGTTTCACCACTTTGTATTTCTCTAATATTGTAGTTTGCACTTTCAGTTTAGGGCTCGATTGGGGTTGATTTACCCTGGGTTGATTTACCGGGTCGATAACAACCGTCCTGGCGTGATCGCGGCTGTTAGGCTTGGTGAAGCCAGATAACGAGAAGATGTCCTGCCTATGTTGGACTACATTCCCCAGGATGCTCAGTCTGTAAGTAAGTGTGTCCAACAGGCATGTCTCTTCAACCTCAACATCAGTGAACATCACTTACAAACTCCCCCAGGACAGCAGAACTAAATTATCTGGCTACAGGAGACCTGTAATCCCCATTTCTCATGCTACTCCTACTCTCAGGGTGCTCACTGAGCATCCTGGGAGCTTACATGTGGAATTGCTTTTATCTGAACACAGATGGGTACTATTGATTATCAATAGGACTTGATTAAGACTTTAATCTTCTTGCTTTTATTTTTCTCACCAAGGTACGGAAGCCGAGAACGGCCGGGCTTGCTTTTTTTTTTTAACGCTTGCTATCTCGACATAACAAAGCTCGTTTTCTCTTGATAACGAGTTGATTTATCTCCTTTTTCTCCTTAAGTGACAAGGACTGATCTGAACGTTATCTCCAACAGAAAGACATAATGCAATGTCTGCCTTGAAAGTGAGTCTGATGCCGTGATCAATTATGGTTATTCCTTGATCTGACGTTTTTACTTTAAATCAGTTGCTACATTTCCAGGGGCGATCTATGCATGCTGACATGGCAACCCTGATCTCTCACAACCATTATACAAAGCTTAAGTTAATAAGAGGAAACAACCTTTTGTTTTCTTGTTTTCTCGAGACAACAAAGCTTGTTTCCTTGAGATAACGATTGAGTGTCTGGGGTAATTTGAGGGCTCAACAGTGAATAAGGAACAAATTTAATTAATCAATATGAGGTTTGCTGAGGAAGACACGACACAAAAATAGTAAAATTTAGTACAAAAAAGTATATTTTTTACACTTGTCCCTCTCTGCACTTCATAGCATGTATCTGAGCTGTTGTTTACGTATCTCTTTTGCTTTATTTCATTTTCTATTTGATTTGATTGTATTTTATTTTTACTATTGATGTATAAAGATGCTGGTTGGGAATATTTATGATGTTCTTGTATGGAAAACTGAAAACATATTTTTTTTATGATACTTTTCTTTGTCCATATATTTAAGAATCAAATATTTACATTACAACAAACCCTGGAAAGAAAATGCTAATTGGTGGGCTGAGGCGAGGGCATAAAAAGTGAGAATATTGAAAAAATAAAAAGCTAGAAGCTAAATGGAAAACATATATTAAAAATACTACTTTACATCAGTCTGATCGATCAGATGTGCTGACAGCTGCCACATTTGAGGCTGCATACCTACCGGAGCATCGATGACACCTTTCCTCCTGAGAGTTAACCACATGCGCCTCCGTGCTTTCAAGTTACCATGGTGACACACTTGCCTGCATAAAAGTCAGACTCCGTGCACACATCTCACTTTGTGAGACATGTCTGGATTTTACCCTCAACGGCACCAGGAGCAGCTCCACCCAATGCTTCCCAACTCCTCTGATGACAACCGGACCTTCTCTGTCTTCACCTCCAAACTGACCCCTGCTGCTGACATATGTGTGGGACTGGCCATCCTCTCCGTCGGTACGTGCCTTTTATCTGAAAACATTTTTAAAGACTGTCCCTGACAAGCTGACGTGGCCACATAGAGCCAAACACAAAAATATAAGTTATAAAATGTGTTTATGTGTTTTTATGCTTAAGCTAAATACAAATTAACTTTTTACTTGTTTCAAGATATATTTTAAATGGAGCTCTTGATATGATCTGACATTTTCTTCTAATAAACAATATAGAAAGTGTGTATACATATATAAAATACAGGAAACAAACCGAACAAAACGAGCTCGCTGTCAGATTTTACCACTTATGTTAAGAAAAGTAGAACTCAATACACATTTAACTATAAAGCAGCAAATAGCTTCAACTGAGGCTGCATGATCCTCTAAATGTGTTATTTATTGTTCACATTTTTTATGTGTTAATCTGCCAATACACATAACCTTTCATATTTAATTGAAAACGAGCTGGTTTGTAAGACATCAATACTGAAATGTCTGTATTCCTGCTTTCAACATATCAGCTGCAAGGACAAAAATATATCGCACCCACTGATTCACTCACCAACTCCTCTGTAGCTGTTAGCTGCTCCACTATGTTCACCATCTAACCTGGTCTGTCTGCTGTTTGGTGCTCGGCAGGAAATGTACAGTGGTTTTATCATGTTTAAAAAAAAACAGAACAGCTGCTGCTGCTGCTGGAAACACATCTTTGAGAGCAGAGCAGTGAAACCAAACCCAAGCAAGTTTGCAGGCTGTAAAACCAAAACAGCGAGCTTAAAGACACTAAAACACAGACTCGAGCTGAGTGCAGCTGCGGAGTGGAGTGATGATTCTCTGCGGGTTCATCACTTCTTTCACATTACATGCAGTCCTTTTGAAACCACACTGATTATTCCTCTTGTCTAGTTCTGCTCTCCATCCTGGGCAATGGGCTGGTTCTGGTGATTTGTTACCGCAGGAGGAAGAAGATGATGGGCTCAGAGCTGCTGTGCGTCAACCTGGCCGTGGTCGACTTCCTCTGCTGCATCTGCTTCTACCCGCTCTCCATCCTGTCTTCCTTCCGCCATGCGTGGCTGGGGGAAAACGCCACGTGCGTTTACTACGGCCTCGGCTGCTACATCTTCGGCCTGTGCGGCATGTTCACCATCGCCGCCATCAGCGTCCTCCGCTACCTGAAGACCTGCTACAGCTTGGTTTACGGTGAGCGCAGCTGTTGGTGATTGGGTGGGGACAGTCTAGTGATGCGTGAAGAGATGCTGTCAAAGGGTTCAAGGGATGAAAGGACGGGATAGATAAAAGGCTTTTTTTTCTGTTAGTAGTACTACAAGTCCCTCATACTCAATACAGGATCTTTTATATGTAAATGAAGCAAAGTGAGGCAGCGAGAGTTGGATAATCGTTTCATGAGGGCCGCATGCAAGGGGTCCTAAATTAACCTAAATGAGCTAAAAACGTTTGAATGCATTTATGGCACGGGTAAAAAACGTGTCACAATGGACAGGTGGAATACATTACAGAGTTTGCTGTTTATATGCAGCCGTTTCCCTTTCTTTCTCTCTCTTGCTTCCTTCTGTTCAGATGTTAGAAATACCATTAGAGTGCGTTGTTGCTGTATGCTTCAGTAGCTACTTTTAAAATGGCTCTTGTGTGCAAACACAAGATGATTAAAGGGCTCGAATGTCAAATAAAAGCTTGAGTTGCTGTGTCACAAACATTCTGAGGACACAATACATGATATATAAGAAAAGAGATTCCTTGTTGATTTCACTTACTTTAGTCGCAAAGGAGAGACAAAGATGGAAGCAGAGAGACGCTTATTCTGTTTCTTGGTGAGAATTACATGAGAAGATCTATAGGCCTCCAGTAAACATGAATCTACAGCCAGCAGCCAGTTAGCTTAGCATAAAGACTGGAAACAAGGGGAAACTGCTCGCCTGGCTCTGACCAAACAACAGATGCCGACCAGCACCTCTAAAACTCACTAATTACAACTAGATTTTTGTAAAATGTGTTAAATCTGTACAAAAAGTAAAGTGTAAAAATGACTAGTTGTGGTTTCAGAGGACTCCTGGAAGATAGTGTGCCCAGTCTAGAAATAGTCCTAAGCTAACTGGCTACTTTAGCTTAATATTTCCCCGTCCAGACACGATAGTTTGCACTAACACTGTTATGTAACTAACAGGTTTTGTTCCCCTTTACAGCTGTGTGGCTGGAGGATGCCAACATCTGGATAGCGTGCTTCGCTATCTGGCTCGTGGCCGCAGTGTGGTCTAGCTTCCCCCTGTTCGGCTGGGGCGAGTACGTCCCCGAGCCTTACGGACTCTCCTGCACCGTCGCATGGAGGGGTTATCACACCTCAGCCAAGGACGCCTTCTACGTCATCTGCTCTTTCGCCTGCTTCACACTGGTCCCTGTCCTCCTCATCGTGGTGTCCCAGTGTCAGATCCTCTACAAGGTGTCCCGCTTCTCCTACTTGCTGTCTGCAAGAGGGATCCGCAACAACCTGCGACACACAGAAAAACGGCTCTCCTTGGTGAGCGAACAAGATGTGGTTCTTCTCTGGAGGTTTTGTGGCGGGCTACTTGTTGGCCAAGAGCAGTGACTTCCTGAAATCTTTATGTTAAGCTACACAGATGAGGACTTGACTGCTCTAAAACTCAACTTTCTTGACATTTAGGGTTAGGGTTACTCAAGATTTGTTTGAGCAAAAACATCCTAGTCTCAGGTTTGGAGACTTGCTTTGACAAGACTTGTGTCTTGACTTGAACTTTCCCCAAAAGAGTTAAACACAGGTCTGGCGTCAGTGCACATGATGCCTTTTTTTCAACAGTTTTGCTGCATTTTCGATGTATGTTTTAAAACCTTGAGTGCAAGTCCAAGTCAGGTCACAAGTCTTGATGAGCAAATTGCAACTCAAAACGCTTTCAGGTCTCAGCTGTCGCGCACCTTCTTCTTGGGCTCATAATTTAGCCACATACAGACATCACACACACACACACACACACTCCCAGAATCACTTCAACATACTCTTTCCAATGATAGTAGTATGTCGATGTACATGGTGAATAAACATCTATAAATATGCTCACAGGGAACATAAAGAAGTGAAGTGAAAACAGAGCAAAAAAGCCTGGGGATCAAAGAGTTAATAGTGCTTTATATGCATTCAGCTTTTCATCATTGCCATAACACATCAAACCATGACCTCTCGTGACCTGTAGGGAAGCATCTGCATTTGTTATGTTTTTTTTTTCCATCTCTATATTAAGTGTGTTTGGTTACTCCTCGAGGGAGTGATCACTTCACATTCACGTGCACACGGGAGAAGCGTAGCGCTCATTCTTCCAGCATCACAATTACATGCAAGACGATTCAAAACATTTGGATTAGTAATTGAGGTTTTCCTGCACACTTAGAAATCCTTGAGGTTGAAGGTATTGTGCTGCAGTGTATATCCTCCTATTGGAAAGAAGAGACAAGGGCTGATATTGATTGAGAGTTAAAAAAAAAAGTGGGGGATAAAGTCAGTCACCTTTGTACACCCAGAACTTCTGCTTTAATGTTATTCAGCACTATGAACAACATTTTCTACTACTGACAATGATCTCGGTCTCCTAGGAAACAGGCTTTATTTAAGTAAACCCCCTCGGTTTCTAGTGAACATCATGAGAAGTGATTCATTAAGTTTCTGTTTTAACGGCGTTTCCAATGTTGTAATCTTCTGTTATCTCCTACTTCCTCTTCCAGATGTTTTTCTGTATCAGCCTGGGTTTTGTGATCGCCTGGGCCCCGTACGCTGTTGTGTCCTTCCTCTTCATTTTCCACAAGGAGAACTGGTACATGGCTCCTGAGGGCTTTGTTTTCCCGGCGCTCTTCGCCAAGAGCTCCCACATCTACAACCCGTTCATCTACTTCTACTTCAACAGGACTTTTCAGCAGGAGCTTCGCTGCCTGCTGCTCTCTTTCTGCCCCAAGCTGGGAGGAAATCAAGTGGGCGTCCGCATCGACCCGTATCCCATCCACATTCAGCTCCAGGATAGAGCCTTAGTCCGGAAGATGAGCTTTGGTTTGTCTCATGACAGAAATCACAGCAAGAGCAAAGTAACGCACGCCAGCAGCAACCATGTCCACGGCAGGCCGATGTACGCCTGCTGGGTGTCGACGTCCAAGAATGCCTCCAGCCTCTTGGACAATAAACCTCCCAAAGAATCCCAGCCTGTCTCTATATGAGCTCTATCTATCACTGTTAATAGTCTGGTCCCAGTACCTTTTCACTGAAGACTCCGGGAATTAATCAGGGTCCATATTTATACGTTGACTGAGCTGAGTAAATGAATGAGCTGATAAATAAGAGTTTCTATCCGGACTGGGTGCAGGAGACTAGAGGTGCCCTCATAATCAGTGTCATTCATGCAGCCCGAAACAAGTGACATTTAAACTGACAGTAATCACTAGTTAAATATCACATCCAAATATGATCTGTGTTACATGTTAATGTGTTTATATTATGCAGGCTTTAAGGTCTGTGACTTTGGTCTAATATCTCAACAACTATTGAACGGACTGCCATTAGGTTTGGCACACACATTCATGTTCCCCTGAGGAAAACCCCTAACAACGTTGGTGATCTTTTCATCAAGCGCCACCATCAGGTCAAAATGTTAGCATGCTAACACGCTAAACTAAGATGATTAACATGGTAAACATATCTGCTAAACGTCCGCGTGCTAGCATCGTCAGTGTGATCCTGTTTGTGTGCTGGTGTCAGCATTAAGCTCCAGGTACCACTGTACCTTTAGTTCATGTCATATCAGAGTTTATAGCGTTTCCAACGTGTAAACAGCATTCACGTCAACGTCCAAGTCATAATTGCGGCTGGGAAACTTGATAGTGTATATCTGACTTGGCACTTAATAATACGGAAGTGCCTGAAAACCAAACAAAGATGTCCCCACACAGACATATAACGCTCTGTCTGATGTTTAGATTTTAATCTGAATGTGTTTGCTCACCTTTTCACGATAGTTTAATGTCTCTTCATACCTTTGATGTATTAATTTGACATCAAACGTACATCATTTTACCAGCTGGGAGTCTAACCTGTGAATGTTCAAATATTCTCATATTTCTATTCAGTCCAAGGTCTAATTCTCTGGTGATTTAACAGCTGCATATATGGAAAGAAATACAATTCTCTCATGGAGCAGAATCAGCTCAGTCCGAGTGAATTAACAGCTTCCTCCATGTTAATGAGAGGCTGATTAATTTGTCCGGCGCTCTCGCTGTTTGAAAGAGCAGCAATTAGACATTTGAGTGTTTTGATATGAGTGGAGGAAAAAAGAGTGACTGCAGCTCCATCACTGTATTGTAGACAGATCCTTGAGTAGTGTTAACTGTCCTGCATTCTTTATGATTTAATACATTTAATGCTGCTTTATCAATATTTGTGTTACAGTGGATGACTACTGTGTAACGTGAAAGGTGTCATTGTGGTTGGATTTACGTCCCTCGACTTGACAGGTGTGATTGGTTGTTTTTGGCTGCAGCAGACAAAGTTAGCAACTAGCTGGTGGACACGGTGGAGCATTTAGCAGCTAGTTGTTCCGAAGTGCAGGACTAAAACCTTTTAGCTTTTTAAGTGTTGAAATCTTTAAATGTAAACTTAAAACCTACCTCTTCAGCCTCACTTTTAATTAAGAGCGAACAGTGAACATGATTGACTTTATTTGATTCACTTTAACGTATTTATGATGTAAAACCTGATTCTATTTTATTTTATCTCTTATTTTACGGTTATTCATGTTTTCATAAATTATTTTCTTTTTTTATTTGATTTACTCTTTAGTCTATGTTTTATTTTAATATTTTATATTCTATTTTATAAAATGTTCATAGTTTTGATTTTCTCCTGTGTATTGGTCTCATTCTTAATGAGCTTTTCTTGTTGTTTTTCATGTGGCCTTGTTCTGTCTTATTATCTTATCTGTGAAGCACACTGAACTGCACTAACCTGTATGAAAGGAGCCACACAAATAAAGTTTGATGTGATAAAGAGCCAGATATTTTGGAGCCCAAAACAGAACTGAAAGAAGAGTGAATATTGGTGTTAAATTGTGTTTACACAGAAGTCTGAGCAGCACATAAGCAGCTGTCTGTCTGTCTGCTCAGGATGCGTTTGGCAGCACAACATGAGCTGTTATGCAGCCTGTGTGCACAAATGGGATGAATAATAGGCGCCTATCTGTTCCGTCGAACACACTCAATTCAGTGCCTGAACGCATCCTGTGCAGGAGCACCGAGGCTGCTGCTGCTCTGCTAACGTGCTGCTCGCACACTGTTATGTAATGTAATGTGTCCCCTGCACACAGGGTGCTGTGCTCGTCAGGTGTCCAGAAATAGAAATGATAATGCTGCTCTGTGACCTTGTTGTTTGTATGTAAGGAACTGTTTGCTAACACATAACAAGGTGATATTCTGCCAATATTGTGTTCCCAGCTGCCACAAGTGGCCCTGGATACTGCAGGTTTATTTTAAATGTGATCACCGTCAGCAGCTCATTTTAAACCAGTGTGAGTGTGAAATGCTTTTTATTAAACATCAATTTACAGGCCTTTTTTTTTTATTGATCAGGCTTTCCTGGGGCACTTCGCCTAATGATAGTCCAGAGTATTTCCCAGGGTTAACATCCACAAATCAGCCATGAATGGAGGGGCGCACACACACACACACACACACACACACACACACACACACACACACACGGGAAAAACAAACCGAGAAACAAAATGTGTTTCAGGAGACCAAAACACAAATTGAAGTCCTGGTTCTAGCAACATGGTCAGACTTTTCCTGAGAAAGGTCTATAAAGATGAGGACTGCGATGAGATGTTGAGCGAGGCTGTGTGCTCGTGCTACATTTACGTAACCTACGACGATTACGTAACCTCTTGACAATAGGCCGCATTGATGAACAAAGCTGCAAAGCAACGCGGTGTTTCCTCCATCGTCCAAATCAGCGACACGGTTTAATTGCATTTCCCTGTATGAACAGGGTTTCATCGGGACGTTTACGATGGTGACATGCGCTCAACAAAGTTAAACAAAGCCGTAAAAAAGAAAAGAAAGGAAGAACATTGATAAGGTGCTGTGCTCTGGTTAGTGTGTTCAAACATTCAGCTTTATTGTTTGAAAGCTTTACAAAGAGGCAAATCAGTCTGTGGCAGCTTAATCACTTTTCAGTGCCAAATTATCAAAACACACACACACACACACACACTTCTTGAAAATGTAAACCTGTCTCAAAAGTTGATCTTTAAAAGTAAGCGTATGTGAATTGGCATAAATTGCCGGCAAATATTAAATACATCCGCAGAGTAAATGTCGCCACTTCACCCCACCGCCAAGATCAAACCAGCCACGCAAACGGCTTCGTACACAGAAATTAGCTTCATGCTGAGCTTTTGACAACCAGATGGAAACCATTATCTTTTTCTAACCAAGACTAAATGGAGGCTTCCAGGAGCAGGGCCAACTCAAAACACTACTAACAAAAGGGCAAAAGCGCTACTTGTTTGTTTGAATGTCCCCCCCGCTGACAAGTTATCACTGGAGTTTGCAAAAAGTTGGAGGTCAGGTTAAATGGAGACCCTGTGCCCACAGAGCAGATCAGAATCCACCTCTGTGGACGTTCCCCTCTGTGTTGATTCGCCTTTATTCGCGGTGCGAATCCTCCAAAAATCTGACCTTGTTTTTCTGTGAAGCACTCGGGGCTGTAAATTGTATATAAATAAAGTTGAGTTGAGTATGTTTGGGAAATAAAGTCACCCGTAGGGAGGAATCCTTCTTTGTAAGTCGGCCTCTGAGCTCCAACTGTTGCCATGTTTTTGTGGGAGGTTGATGAGGGCGGCAGGACTGAACAGTGACGTCTCGAGCCGGAAAACCAAAACAGTGAAACACAGCGAGATGCTGAAACGCTCTGAGGGGAGCCGCAGAGTCGGGTGAAATTTCTCAGTGGGTTTGTTACCACGAGAGACGCCACTAAAATATTGATCGGTGCAGCTTTAAGGTTAGGATTATGGTTAATATAAGTCTCCAGGGAATGCATGTACAGTATGTCAATCCTCCTAACTGTGTGTCTAGTACTTGCATATCTAATAGTGAGGTAGAGCGGATTGTCCATTAATCCCAAGGTTGGTAGTTCAATCCCCAGCTCCTCCTGTCCACATGTCGAAGTGTCTTCGGGCAAGACACCGAACCCTCAGTCAGTATTGGTGAGTGAATGTGCGTGTGAATGGGTGAATGAGACCAATCTGTAAAAGAGCTCTGGGAACCGTTGAGGTTGAAAAGTCCTTTACCGTGTAAGTGTGGACTACCGCAGGAAGCTGCCTTCCTTCTGTGAGGTGTGAGTGTAGTCCGTTCATGCTTATAGCGATCAACAAAACAGCAGGTTACCTTTGTGTTGCGCTTTTCAGTCTAAGTGATACATTATTATGGGAGAAATGGGAGTAGTTAGCTTGAAGAAAAGCCTTTCTGTTGTTTCTGATGTTTAGGATTAGGCCCCAAAAGTACAAGCTGTAGTAGCTCCACCTCGACTGTAAAATACTTCCACTTTTGATACTTTAAGTACATTTTGATGATAAGACTTTTGTATCGTGTATGGATTGTATCACCCTGAAGTATTAAAACATAGTTTAAACACGTTATTTCCCTCCAGTGTTCTGCACGTGTTCATGTGGATCAGGAGGTGTGTCAGTGAGTGGGTTGTGATTGGTCAAATATGCAGAGCTGCTGTTTCAGTGCAGTGTGCCACTTTACACTTGTAGACAAACTGTGGCTCACTGGCTGCTGTCCAATGATAATCTGCTTTTATTTCTGCTTTAAAGGCATGTTTTGCAGTCGAATCATTTACACACCCACACACAACGCAAGCTAGCGTAATGAAAATAGAAAGATGGATTTTTTACCTCTCCTTCAAGGTCGACACAACGGTTTAGTTAAGCAGAGGTACAGGCTTTTCAAACATTTCATCCTTGCGATGTGTTTTCTCCTTTGTGCTCATTTTATTGTTGAACTCTCTCCGGCTGTCAGCGAAGCCCTACAACTTTCTGCCAGTAACACTAACCAGTCATTTCTAGACATTGGGCTAAACATAAAGTACACTGCACTAGCCTTAAAAATCCAACTCTAAAAGTACATCTGTGTGTGTGTGTGTGTGTGTGTGTGTGTGTGTGTGCACCTATCCATGTATGCACAATGGGGGGGAGGGGGGTTTGGGTTGTTGGGGAGAATCTGTCAGATCCTGTTTTTCCAAGGCACTGGCTGTCACGGCATCTCACCCTCGTTAGCCTGGAAATGAGGCCGAGGCGGCAGGCCCTGATGGGACTCACAGCAACCTCATTATGGGAGGGAGATGCCCCACTGGAGCGGAACAAGACAGACTGTGATGGAGGGAGGGAGGGAGGGAGGGAGGGTGGGATGGGTACAGGGTACTGATCAGACTGGCGCTGCAGGTCCAGGTCAGGCACAAAACCCCCCTCTCCTACTTCGTGTGCCAGACGGGCCTCCATTGTTTTAACCCTCATTAGCACCAGTTAGAAGAAGATGTTCTGCAGGACAGGAGGCGTCATTCTGCAGCTGCTCCCTGGCTCGTCCACAGCAGAGCCCTCAAACTGGGACACAGTCTCCCGCTCCCCTTCCTGCAGAGCTTAAACTGCCAACACCTACACAAGCTACAGGACAGGACAGGTGAGCAGGGGGTCGAAGCCTCGCTCGGAGACACCAGCATGGACTCTCCAGATTACGGAATTGCAGCTATGAGGAGAGGAAGCTATGACGATGCTGCACCTTCTCTACGCCCTGTGAGTATTGACCCGACCATCCAAAGGCAGAGGTGAACATCCTGTAGCATCTTGTTCATCAGTTGCTGTGTGTCGAAGGGAGATATGTGAAGGCTGTGTTGCATGAGACTGGTGAGGAAAAGTTAGAAATCATCAAGGACAAGGACAGAATAGATTTTTTCTTGGGTGAAAAGATAATTTCAGCTCAGGAGGAGGTTCATCTGGAGGTGAATGAAACTCTTGAATAGACGTCCTGATAAATCCTGAGCTATGAGTCACGGTAGTTATAGATGGGTCTCTCGGCTTCACAGACTGCAGATACAAACTACTGTCCACAACATAAACCGTACATGACAACCAACCCTTTATTCATGCTTAAGGAAGAATTTTGAAGAATTTCAATAGACGATTTAACACTAAACGAGTAAGGGTAGTGCAGTTTAGAGACTGGTAGTAAAGAATGGCTTCCATTTCTGACACAAAAGTCTCACCTGTAAATGTGTTGCAGCCGGTTGGGAGATACCACTGACACAGGACACGCACTCGTGAATTTCTCATTACGGACTTGAACTGAAGTGAATAGGATGGTGATGGAGTGAATGTGGCATTAACACGTGTTAACGTGAGGAGGAGGTCACGAGACTGGAGACTGAAGCCCCCATCTGATTAGGCTTTTATGTTGAAGGGTAATTAACAAGTCCTAAAGTGCTACAATCAATATTTTTATATTACAGTAACAATGACTAAACTCACTGTGTGATGTGAAAGCCGTTGCTCGTACTGACACCCTGCAAGAGAATGATCTATTATATGTCACTGCAGGTTTAAGATGCAACGTAACACAAACGGGAGTTTGGCCCTGGCAGTGAAAAATATTAGTAGCTGTTGATTTAATGGAAGAAGGTGGTACTGAATCATGCGCCCACTTTGAACATTTTTCATAATGTTTGAAGCCTTTGGTGCACTACTACTGCATTTACAGATATATTTAAGGTGTATTGCAGGTGCTGCATGAAGAATGTCAAAAATACTGAGCAGATTCTCACATTCATGAGAGCAAGTCTTGAATTTTAATGTCAAAGGTCAAATCTAAGATCCTTCATAATGAGAAACCAGATGAGATATTGACCCATGTATTTACACAGAGAGGATCAATAGTTCACACCATGTACATGCGTGCACCCTTGACTGGTAGGTCACCCCGGCCCTTTGTGTCCTGGTCCTGGTCCATCACGAGTCAGTGGTCTTTGGCTGCCG
The DNA here is from genome assembly GCA_036023655.1 of Nannoperca australis. Taxonomy (NCBI): domain Eukaryota; kingdom Metazoa; phylum Chordata; class Actinopteri; order Centrarchiformes; family Percichthyidae; genus Nannoperca; species Nannoperca australis. Next base: position 66,665 of record JAVQJD010011887.1, read on the forward strand.
AGACAGAGGCCAGAAAGAGATGCTTTGTCAAGATTTCCTGCTTTTGTTTGTTTTGTTGTGCTGTTTTTCTCTTTGTTTTCAGTTCTGTCCAGCAATTAGAGCACAGAGCAGCCACAACAAGACGGAAAGTCTGTTTGTTTTCTTTCGCCCAGATTAACAATGTGTGACGATGTGTAACGATGTGTTCATGTAGGAATGTTCCTGCTGGGAAAAGTGAAAGACAAATTAAAGGAGACAAAAAAGTTGAAATATCTCAACAACACCTTCAGTGGATTGTCAGGAAATTTTACACAGACGTTCATGATCCTCAGAGGATGAATCATACTGACTTTGCAGATCCCCTGACTTTTCCTCTGGCGCCACCATGAGGTTTTGAGTGAAATGTCTCGATAACAATTGGATGAATTGCCATGAAATTTGGACACGGACATTCATGGTCCCCTCAGGATGAACTGTAATAACTTGACCAAATACCTCTCATCAACCTCAGCTGTACTTTGTGTTTTAGTGCTAATTAGCAAATGTTAGCATGCTAACACACTAAACTAAGATGGTGAACATGGTAAACATCACCTGTTGAATACCATCATATTAAAAGTCTTGTTTCTTTTTAGTTAAATTTAATTTAAATTTTCAAATTTAAGTTTTTCGTTATATTCCGAGACAGTATCTCAACATTATAATTTAATTTTTACTGCTATTACATATAATGTGAAATAATTATGAAATGCTCCTAGACTTCTCCTTCCTGGAGTTTAAATTTCATTTTCCATTTATTTATTTACTGGCAAAAATGGACTTGCCGTTTTTTCAAAACAAACCAAAAATGCATTAAACCCATTATTATTTACAAATAAAGGTTTTATAGTAATATGATAGAATACACTGATTTCCAAACCACTCACCTAAGCCTTTTTTATTTAAAAGTATATATGGCTTGTTTTAAAGCTCTGATCGAAATTAGACTGATGCTTTTTTTTGTTTTTTGTGTGTGAGGGTCTTGTTGTTGCTAAGCAATGCGTTATCATCTGTCAGTCAAGTGTGCACTGGCGAGTTACTACAGAAAGTCATCAGATACACACAGGAAGTCAAAATGACACGCTGCTCCTTTTCTCTCGTGGCAGTGTTGCGTCTGTCATCGCAGCTGAGAGATCAGAAACAGAATCCGTTTGGTAAATGAAGTGAGCTGAGGCTCGGATGTGTGTAGATTTCAGACTTCTGAAACCTCCGTAATTATGGCTGCAGTGCACGTCCACCGCTGACAGCGTTTCAAATGTGCTTAAAACAAGTTCCTGACTCGTTATACGGGAAATTTGATTTTATGCACAGAGGACATTTTGCTCTTGAAGACCCTGCACTGACTCATTTTGTGGAATCGTATTCTCACAGACACGTTTAGTTTTTTACAGACCACAAAAGAAACAAGATTACTACTTAAGATACTTAAGATTATTCTTTCTGACGGCACCGTCCTTCAGTTGAAGTCCTCCTTCACTCAAAAATGTCTTTTGTTCATTGTCACTTCACTTTGACGTTTACCTTCTCTGTGCAGACTGATGTGCAGTGTTTGACGCTAGAAAGCATTTTTCACCTGTATCTGTTGGAGGGCACGTTTCTCTGCACTCACCTTAAATCAGACTTTAACACGAGCACCTGGTTTGGAAGCCAACCGGGATTCAATACTTACACACGTGTGATATGGAAACTTGAAACCTGTGATCAGTTTTTTAAAATGTATTTTTTAGATCCTCGATTTCTCAGTGAGGGAAAACCTGTCTGGAAGGGATCTTTAAAGGTATAACACGTTAAAATGTCTAAGAACCACAAGACCTATGTTATATATTTAGTTGAGTTGTCCGTGTACATTATTCCAAATGTTTTCACCAATGTTTAAACCCAGAAAAATCCCAAGGTAACACAGGACATGTCAGAGAGTGAGAAAGGAAGGAATAAAATGTTCGGCCACACAGCACACATTTTTCATTATTTGCATGCCATTTTGTTTTACACAGTAGTCCAGCAGAGACCTAATTTATTGGTATGATTTATCGATCCAGCTTCCTACAATGTGCTCCTATGACATGTGGCTCATTCCAGCCACCATGTTAATGTGTACGTTAACGTTGTAACGCTCCAACAACGTTCTACACGCTGATAAAGTTATTTTTAGTATGATTGTTTTGACCATGAATAACAACGCTGTGCGGTAGCAGTCGATGTGACTCTGGTCCGTCGGGAGCAAAGGAGGAAGTGGCAAAGTGCGAGTAGGGATGAGATCAGAGTTGATGGACTGGTCAACAAATTGTTTGGCTTTAATACGGGAGACCACTGGTCCCTTCCTGTTTCCTACCGACAGTCACCGTTGGTTTCTCTGAACCATGACTGTGGTTGTTCCTTAACCATAACCCAGTGTTTCTTCCTGTAACCATGACGACGAAGATCCCCTAACCTTAATGATGTAGCAATTTGAGCCCAAACCATGATCTTTCCCTAAAGTCGTCCTTGTTCCTAAACCTAACCAAACCTCAAACATAGCGTTTATTTTTTTCAACACTGACACGAGCACCCTGCGGGACTATATGGAGACAGATGTTTCACTTACACTGTAGGAGCAAAAGGAATTAAGACAACAGCACACAAACACCTCACAGCTGCTAATTGACAGCTCAGTGCAAGTGTGAAAGTGAGTGTGAACGCGAGTGTGAAAACAACAGCATGGTATGTGTTGTTGGTAATGCAAAGTGAGCCGTAAAACACGCTGACATCACATTAATGGATAAAAGAAAGGCCCTATAAAAAGATAAAGGGTCCAGCATATTCTTTCACTATTAAGTCCTCTGTTTTCTTGCAGCACCTCAGACACTTGGCTCAGAGACGACGCTCTGCCCCGTCACTGGTCTTTGGGAAGGCGCTGGGGATGCCATGGTCCGCCATCAGGTGCGTACGTCACTGTTTTAAACCCTTTTTCAATCCTTTGGACATTTGCTTTCCAAAAAACTGCAAGATCACAATCTTTTTCAGTGTTCTGCTGTTGACCACTGAGCAGTTTAACAGAAGTTGTTTGGGGCGGGTCTTTCATTTGTTTTTCTCACTTGAAGCACGTCGTATTTGTCTGGAGATTGGAAGAAGAGTTGTGTAACGGCAACCTGCCTTTGATTTCTTTCTTCAGGGATTAGTTTATTGATTGACTTGCGACATGAAAATGTATTTTTAGCCAACCAAATATGATCCCATTGAGAGTCGGCGCTAAAACAACACGACAGTCAGCACAAACAACAGGTGACATGAGGGATGAAGAGAAGAAGTGACGGTAACAAGCAGAAGAGAGACAGAGGAAAAATTGAGATTCTAACAAGTGTTTATTTCTTTTTTTTTAAATCATGTGAATCAAAAATATTGAGCCTTGATTCTACAGAAAGGTCAAAGGTCAAACCTGCGTCTTATGGACGTGGATGGGGCGAGAGTTTCCCCCAAGATGTCACCGTGTCACTTATGTAACATTGTTACGAAACAACAATTTCCCCCCTCAGCTGCAGGTAGTTTCACCTTTTGTCTGCGGTTGTCATCACACTGTGATTGGCTGCTCACCTGCAGGCCTGATTACCCGACAGCTTCAAGTGCTGAAATCAGGCACAATGAAAATAATATGTGTTAACAATGATTTCAGGTGTGTTATATGATCTTACTCGGCCGTTGTGTAAATCTTGCACAACCATTTGTTCAGTTTAAACAACAGGGCTCTTTTACTGCTGGGTATTAAACCACAATACCTCCGGCCTGCAGATGGCAGCACACAAGAACACAACCTCAAATAAACTCCGCCCTTGTCACAGAAAAACAGTATTTCCGCCCACAATGATCCCACCACATGTTGAACAGCGTCATAATGTCAACTTGATATCACCCTGCTGCCTTCAAGCCACGCTGCCCACTCTGCTCAGGTCACAAACAAGGGGATGTACAGAGTGGGGTTTTGAAAGAGCAATCTGCATAAAGCTCAGACCCTTTAAACCACAACTCACAACTCGTCTGGCTCTGAGGACCAAGTCTGATATTGATCTGCCTTCTGTTTTAGCTCTGAAATAAAAACCTAATTAACAGGTTCTCATGTTCATATATATATATATATTGTTCTTTTTGTAGCCATCTTGTGAACCCTCATTTTAGCGATATACACTACCGTTCAAAAGTTTGGGGTCACATTGAAATGTCCTTATTTTTGAAGGAAAAGCACTGTACTTTTCAATGAAGATGACTTTAAACTAGTCTTAACTTTAAAGAAATAC
>JAVQJD010011905.1:0-14721 GCA_036023655.1 Nannoperca australis
CCCCCCCCCCCCCCCCCCCCCCCCCCCCCCCCCCCCCCCCCCCCCCCCCCCCCCCCCCCGGGCCCAGAAGCGAGTGCTGGAAGAAGAGTGGTTAAGTTTCCATTGGCAGGCCCGTCTCTTCCCCCATCTGGTTGGCTTTTTCACGAGCTGAGGTTTGACAGCCGATCAGGCCCCCGGGGCGTCTGAGAAGCTGCCAGCTTAGACAGCAGCCTCTCTCTCGTGTGCCTGTAGACTGACCGAGAGGCCACAGAGGCATTCAAGAAGCCCAAACCAAAAAAGGACCAAAAATACTGAGCTGAGACGTAGAGAATTTGAGTAAGGAGAGTCAGAGACTAATAGATTACATAGAGATAGATCATTCATCATTAAAATGACAACAACAAAAAAAACTATGTTATTTATTTTGTTGAGTTATGTACTTACATTATCCCAAATGTTTCCAACAATGTTCAAACCCAAAGAAATCCTTTATTTTATTCAAGTTAACAGAGCGTTTCATTTGGTCACCTGTCAATGCCGTCAGATGCCCCACCCACTCTAGTTGTAGAAATACAGTGTCACATAATTATATTTGGTAACAGTAATACAGCTTTTTTGTTTTTTTTGTCACAATTTTTTCACAGTAATCCAGTACAGACCTAATTTATCGATATATTTCAATATTGATCTAGCTTACTACAATGTGCATCCATGACAAGTGGCTCATGCCAGCCACCAAGCTAATGCATACACTAACGTTACATTTAACGTGTTAACATTTAACACGTTCATAAAGTTATTTTTAGTATGATTATTTAGAACATGGATAACATGTTAACTACAGTAGCTGTATGGGTAGTTGACTCATCATGGTAAGTTAGCAAGATGAGTTGCCTACCCCTCAGCTACTGTAGCTAACATTATGTGACGAGCCCAGTGATGTGACCCGTGGTCAAAACAATCATACTAAAAATAAGTTGAACACCACATAACGTTAGCTACAGTAGCTGTGTGAGTAGTCAACTCATCTAATGGTTAGTTAGCAAGTTAACGTTACATTAGCTAACGTTGCTTGCGGCTATTTCATTCCAGTGGAATGACAACGTAAATAAACATGACAAAACGTAACATGAATAAAACTTTAATACAATTCCTCGTCTGTGAAGATTACTATCTGAGTCACGTCCTGTTCTCTTTATAACTGTACTATGGTCACGGCAATGGTGGTTGTTTAACATTGAAGATAACAACTCCCATGATCCCATGCTTCAGGACTTCACAACCTCATCTTTACTACTCTCTCCTAGCAGCAGAAATAGACTGCTGTGCGTTTAAAAGTGAAGAAATGGCCAAAGATCTTCCCCACCAGCATCCATCTTGCTCATGACCACCCATGTAATTTATGAGTTATGTGTTTCCCTGTGCCACACTGTGTTTCCATCACCAAACCACATAAATTGGTGGATTTTTCCTCCTTCAGCTTTCTTATCTCTTGCTCCTAAATAGATCCCAGTCAAAGGGACCTTTTCATCAACAGCTTCTGTCGATGATGTTGAAGAGACAGTTTAACGATGTGAACACTTTAACAAGCAACATCCTGCAGTGCCACTGGTTGAACATGCCAATAAGGAGCCAGGTACCACCTTCTGCAAACAAAAACAACCAAACAATGAAAATAAAGCTTTAACTCTCCTACTGAGTCAGAAAATATATTCTATGCCAATATGTTGAGATAGTTCCACTTTGCAAGTAGTTGTTTTGTAAAGCCGCTGGGGTGATCGAACCTTGTATGAAGGTCTTTCCCCTGCAGTGGTAACAAGTACAATCATTTAAAATAAAAAATAAAATAATTTCTTTTTTACAATTCACCACGAAGGTCTCTGTGCATGGTTCTCTTCACACTGAGGTCACTGAGAGCACTCAACAACAGCACAAGCCACTGCTTTCTCACGTGGATTTCATGGCCAAATGCAAGAATCCTGAATTCCTCTTCTGAACAAAAAAAAGATTAAAGTGAAAACAGAATAAAGGCTCACACTCACTACAACCCAAACTACATGAGTGTTGGACATCATGTGACAAAGAAGTATTTTACTATTTTTACTAAAATACCAGAAGTGGAGCTATATTTTCTCCTGAGGGTACCTTTAGAGGAAAGGTCATGAGGTCATTAAAAGAGAAAGGTCCTCAGGGGTGCAGGAACGCGCTCAACAAAATTAGAATCCTCCTATGAATAAGGATATTTCATTTATGTAAGCAGAACTTTCCACGTTATTGTGGCACTAGAAGAAAGGTCATAACCAAAAACATCACAATTCATCCTCTGGGGACCAAGAATATACAAGCTTCAAGCAGTCTGGCTCTTAGTTGCCAACATTTCTTGTTGTGGACCAAAGTGTTGGACTGACAAACCAACTGATATTAAGTGATTTGATAGCAGTAACAGGCTGGAAACACAACACTGACATCTCAGTTCATAAGCTGAAATGGCTCTTTTGGTCTCCACCACCTTCAACTAAAATATCTGTCTCTTTAGCTGCTATATGCTCCACTTTCTGAAATGCTTTGTAGAGCTGGAGGGAACTGCAGAGTTGGGTGATTATTATTTTGGATTCATCAATATAAGTGACCCCTTTCACATACAAGAAGTCATGTGATCTGTTGTTAAAATAAACACATTGAATATTGCAGCTTTAAGTAAACAAATGTATTAGCAGAATGGCCTATTTATCTTTATATTTCTTTTCAAGTGGAACATTTGACGAGTCGAGTGGAACTAAGAATAATATAACTTTAATTTTATTTGTAGAGCACATTTCTCAGCATAGTTACAAAGTGCTTAAACAAAAAACATGAGAGAAAGAAATGTAATTATACAGTACAAAGTAAAACCAGATAAAATAACATGAAGTAGCAGTGTGGATTGTAATGATAGTTTAGGTGCCATGACAGGAAATGTAAGACAATGTTCATCCTTGGTATTTAGACTTAGGAACTGTGGGAAGTTAGTGTGCACTATTATGCAGTGCTGGTTTAGTAGGTCAGAAATATAGCGTGGAGGAGCCAATTTGTTTAATTCCTTATGAGGAATTCTGGACTGTATTCTTGCATTACTGTAATTGCAAACCAGTAAAGGGATAGTAAAATTGGGGTAATGTGTTCTGCGTTCTCGAGCCATTGCAGATGAATTAGTGCCTTTTTAACTAAGTGCTCAATATACTGGAAAAAAATAATAGAACTCAAGTATATTTCCTTTTTTTTAATCTACGAATCATTGGTCGAAGGATAGAGTCTGATGTCTGATGTAGATTTGTAATTCTCTTTGACACATTTTTGATTTTGGGCTATATAAATGAAATTGAGCTGACTTGATACAAATCAGTCTCAATCCTGCAAAACGATACAAAATAATTTAATAGAACGTTTAATGAGCACTTACATGTTTGAGTTCCAGTAAAACCTGTCTGGTCAGCTCTATCCTCTTCTTGTTGACGTGCTTGATGGCCACCAGGTTTCCCTGTGTGCAACACGAGAAGAGACAGAGCAAAGAATCCAGTTTATACACAGCTTTTGCATTATAAGAAGACGTGAAAGACCATAACGAGGATGCACTTTGGTCTAGATGTAAATGAGGCAGAAAAACCGACAAGAGAAACATACTGATACTATATAAAGTACAAACAAGGATCGTGAAATGGAAAGAGGAAATTAAGCAGCATCCAGAGGAGCGAACAGCATCTTGCAGCATAGCCTACAGGTACAGTTGGGGCTTATTTCAGTCTGCTGCAGAGGAAGAATTGTATCTGTCGCTTTGATGTGTGAGGATCAGTAAACGAAAGAAGCGATGTGAATATCTCAGAGCTACAGATGCGACAGACGAGAGAAAAACGCCGCTGTAGGAACGATAAAACAAAGCCGGCAGTTCATGTGTGAGTCCACGTGGGAGCTTTAACTTTTATTTAAAATGGATAATACAGTTAGGAGGTGGTAATGAATGTGTTTCAAAGCAGATATATTTGGATAAAAATATAAAAAAACACTTCATTTCAGAGGTCATTTTCCAGTATTTGCAGGTTGCCACGGCTCTCGCACCTCTCCCTACTGGAGCTTTGGTGTCAGATTTAATCGCCTCTGGCCTGTACTGAATTTGAGAAGTGTATCAGTATCTCCACTGGTCCATGAGACATTCAAACTGTACCATGACATCAGCATTTATATAAAACCCGCATCTAAAAACAAAGAGAGCTATCACATTATTCAGGCTTGTTGTGTCACATTTCCTCACAGCACCTCCATCTTAAACGGATAAATTAAAAGCAGCAACAAGTTGATGGCCATGTCCAGACTGCGAGGTGGGAGTGTCGAAAGAAAGAAAGAAAAAAAGAAAAATGTACGTATTCTGCAGCTGACATTAAAACTACCTAAATTCGCCCACACTTTCTCTTTCTCTCTCCTCTCCAGCTCTCCGGCTTTTCTATGTGAGTGTGCACATGTGTGGGTGGGGAAGGAGTGCGCAGGAGTTGAAAATGTCAGAACTCACTAAGTCTTACCTTAAAATAGCCCGTTTTTGCAAATAGCTGATATTTTCCATGGGCAGTTATCAAGGAGCCATAGCTGGAGCCTCTCTGAGAAGGTGGAAAGTAGTGAGAAGAGGAGAAAAGTCAGTTAGTGTGTAGATTAAAGCTAAAGAGGATTAAAGGTTAGTCATTAGACTGTGCTTCCACTTCACTGCAACATAGCTTCCTAAAAAGGGTTCATCCACTGACATTTTATCCACAGTACCATTCTCTGTGCAGCATTTAATTGACATTCTCTTACGTTTGAGAAAATAATGTGTTTTCAGGTTTTATAACACCAACTCAAGTCCTTGGGCAAATGTCTGCAGTGCACACAGAGTGAATAAAAATCAAGTGGGCGCACTGCATATAGACAGCCGGCACAGTCAACTACGCATTTGTATAGAATGCAAATACTGGCACACACATGGCACACTGGAAAATACATCGGCCTGGAAAATTATGTGTTTTCCACACGCACATTATCCAAGGAATCAGAGCGAAAACCAGTAATGAAAAAGGTGTGTGCGTGTGCTTTTCATGAACGCTTGCATGTGTGGGACGAAACACACGCCAAAGGAGATGCATTAGCCCTCAGACAACAAAACCTGATACTTGAAGAACGTGATGAGGTATCATATATTTTGGTGCCAGGGCCAGACGAGGGCTTATTTTAACAATCATTTAATATGCGTCTGCCACCGCAAACCCAGCCACCTTCAATAAACCACTGGGAAAACTGTCAGGAATGTGTAAACTAACAAAGGATTTGGACTCTGTCAGGGCTGCAGATTTGTAAACTGCATTTTAATACACGGCACACAGCGAGCAAACAGGGGAAGCGCTAAACTTCAAACATGTCAATTTTGAATTTAGAATTCCTGGTGGGTCCAATTTTACAGCAGAGGCATCTCTAATAATTAGTCCTGCATGAATGAAAGCTGTGAAGTCGGTGTTGAGTCTTTCCCACTGGCAAACATGCCAACCTAACCTGCCAGGAGAACAACAACTTGTTAATCACACACCGGAGGCAGTGCCAGCCGAGCTGACGGAATAAAAGGTGCTATAAAGCTCCGAATTATGAAGAAAAACTCTGGGCTGCCAGCTTTAATATGACATCATGTGGGTGTAACATTTAGTTTTTAACTCTCAGAAGCCGTGAAGCGCTTCGGAACCTTACGCTTTTTTGTCACCTCACCTTGCGTTTTGACTTGTTTTTATCTTGTTTTAGCAAGCACATAAATCTGTCATAAATCTGCAGCGCCGTTTGAGACGATCATCTACCTGTGAGAGGGTGAGCCGGCTGCCGGCTCGTTTATGGTATTTATTGGGGCTCTCAAACTGAAGGTCCTCCCACCGAATCCTCCACAGCATTCCAGCCAGCTCTTTCTCCAGCTTCAGTTTCCTGAAGAAGGAAAAAACAGGTGGTGAAATCAACAAGGACAGCAGCAGCACAAAGAACAGAGGAACAATCTCATAAAGTGGACTGGGGTGTGTTTGTTGGGGAAATGTTTGTACCACAAAACTGACTTCTTATTTAAATGTAATAAATGAATAAAAACCCTTCAGAGGATATGTGGTGTGTTGACTCAGTTTCATTTTGAGGGTGTGTGACATTTAAAACATGGATTTAATCTGTCATGTTAAACAGAGTTAATTGCTCCGTTTGTGCAGTCACGGTTGCTCCATGTGGTATTTCCTGAGATAGCGGTCTCAGATCTGATAGCAGAATGCTTCACGTCCAGCGTTTGCATGTAGTGATGTATGTGTGTTGATGCATGCAGGCTTGTGTGTTTGCAGTTTATTAGATTTTAACTTCACTGGTCCACAGGCTCTACTTAATTAACTTGAATTATGTGGAAAAGTACTTTTTTAAATCAGTAACTTTATGTAAATATAACAACATATAATGAAATGAAACTAGTTTTCTTTTTTGACCCTTATTAAAACTTACAATCATTATTTGTGACTTGAAATGATGAGCTGATTGAACATCATGCTAATCATGCAATAAGCATATAAAATGATGGTTATTTGATCTCGCTGCATGCACTGTGCTTGACTTCAGACTCTACAGAAAGCCGTCTTTCTTCTACTTCACATGAAGGTACACGATGGACACGTGTCCTGATGAGGTGTTTTCTTCTGTGAAAAACATTGATAACAATGATGAAGATTATAATCCACTCCAATTCTTCCTCCCACACTCTTTATTTTTAACAAACTCCCTGAGAGCGGAGGTAGATGTTCTAACCTTATCTTAGTACTAACACTGGTACAAAAATCACTCCCAACTCAAAACTGATGTTCAAAAAAAGACATAAAACTTAAAGAATGTCAATTCTTGTTTCATCTAAAATAAACCGGTTATTACCAAATAGTGACAGTAACTCGTTCTCATCATAACAGAGTTTCCCCCTTCACAGAAATCAGTATTAAACATGTAGAGGCTTTGATAGCGTGCAATGAAAGTACAGTCAGCTAATACTGCAGTGCTGGAAGGCATGAAGCAATAAACCACAATATAGACTTGATATGACATTTTATTGTGACGTACTGCAGCAGTGGGGAAGTGATTAGCTATGATGTTGCAATGCTGCTCACCTGGGTAATAATGTGAATGGAAAGAAAGGTTTGGAAACACATGTTGCATTGATTTAGTGGTACACTATTTAAATTGTTACGTTTGCTATGTTGTGTGTTACACTAGGTTATGTCATGTTAGTTGACGTTAGGTCACGTTGAGTTGCATGATCTTAGGTTATGTTATGTTAGATCATGTTGCAGGAATGACTCCTAAAACTCAGAAATGAGTTAGCATTTCTGCACTTCCTTTGTCTGGACGTCAGTGGGTTACTGAATGGGTTTTTCGGTTCGATTTCTGAATTAAGGTCTGAGGTTAACACAAGCTTAAGAGATTTTCACGTTTTGTTCTACAAATGAAAATACATGAGTAAACACCCGACTCGTGAAGTTTGAAGCTTTTGAAGGAAGTTGATAACAAGTGGCTCTATGAGACTACTCAACTCAAACTTTCTGAAAGGCTTTAGCAGAAGAGGAAAGCAAACAAATCAAATGTTGGAAGCTCAGTGGTGGTGTCTCGTGGTGTAGTTTGTGTGTACGTTAGCTTTTCACTTCAGCCGAATGCATTCAATTGCAGTTATATTCCTCTGGCTTAGGTCTTATCTTAGGTGTGATGTATTATATTATATAGGTTAGGTTAATTCGGGTTACTTTATGCTTAGCATTTAAAACTCCATAAAAACTGCTGCACAATGGCAAACAACCTCCAAATGTCTGCACATCCGAACCAGATTAATTAACCTTGTAGTTTTCAGTCTGACTGGCAAACACCAAGTGCCACAGAGGGGAAGAGGCATTCTGGGGAATCAGCACATCTGGGATAAATCTAAAATAAATGCTTCTTGACATTTAATGATTTACAGCGAAAAAAACGTTCAAAAATAAAACTATTAGTCCAGAGTTTAGAATACTGGAGAGTTTAAGAAAAACAGTTTGGGAGGTACGGAGGGAGGAGGAAATTCATTTTCAGTTTGAAACACTTAGAAATGAAAAACGAGCAGAGCCCCTACATTCCAACCCAATCTAAAAGGTGTAAAACACTTCCAGATGGCTGCAGGATATTATTGCAGCGTTTGCATATCACTGTGTTTTAGTCTTTCCCCGAACCATCATAATCGGACCAAAAAGTGGCTCGTTCCTTTCTTCTTCTTTTTTTCGTACCTCTATTTTACGCTTTCAAACTTAAAGGGGATTCTGATGCTTGTTTGTATCTACAAATACTCCAGACCGTGCCCATGAGCAACCATTTTGAGTGCAGGAAACACCATTAAACCACCGGTGCCCTCCAGCCCCATCCACCACCACCCAAAAAAAAAGAAGGTATTTTTCTATTTAAGGAGCCTCGTTTAGAGACCTCTGGCAGCCAGGGGCAAAGTGTGGGGCTCCACACTGGGCCTATTGTTTCATAAGTCCCATATGTGAATAGCTCTGCTGGACCACCCCCTCCATTAAAACAACAGAGCCACTGCTGCTCTGCTCAACATCTCCTCACACTGCTGCTGCACGCCAGACTCCAAAATCAACCCAGAGCGTCCGACCACCTGGTTCAATCCAGTGAGTGCTGGAGAGTTAACACTCGCTCCATGAAAAGTAGAAATCCGTCAGCATTGTTTTATTTTGACAATGCTGCATAGGTACGCTGCAAAAACACTTATTCTTTTTTATTTGGTCTGTTTTCTAGCACTAAAATGTGATAAAAAAATACCTTTGTGTCTCTGAGAGACTTAAAGAGCTGAACTTGAGGCTAAATTACTTATTAAGACATTCAAATGTTTTGGAGCAGTCCATAATGTTTTACCACACAGCAAAACAAAGAAACAGACAATTTAATACACAGGTTGATTTCTTTATTCAATTCCATATTCACCAAATTTTACTACTGTGTATATTTTACACAGGAAATAGTTGCAAGTTACATCATGTCAGAGGAGCAAATGTATCCAACCAGCCTTCTTCTACAAAATACAGCGATGATTTCATCGTGCTGGGCCCACTCCTTTTTTATTAGTTTATTTAACCTTTTCTGCCCTCTGAACTATGTTTAAATTCAAAGCTTCCTGTCACCCCAGAAATTAGAAATTTAATTAATCTCAGTATCAAATATTGTGTTATATGTATTGAAAAACAAACAAACACGTAAGCAGCAGCAAAAATAGAATGAATAGAAATGACAATATATTTTCTATTTCATTTTTCTCATTAAAAAAATATAAAATAATTATTAATATATCAATCTTATAAATTGCAACTCCCTATACATATTGAGAAAATCTGGGTTTTCAACTGACAGATCTGAGAAGAAATGCTAACTTTGATTTTAGTGGTTTTTGTAGTTTGTAGGTCAAGTACTGAACATAGAGGCCTCTCAGCAGCTGGATGATCTTCAAGACGACGGCTGTAAACAGCTCTGCTGTCTGCCTCTCTGTCCATCAGCATAGCTCCACTGGTGTCTGCAAAAACAGGAAGTGATTTGTTAGCCTTTGGCTATCAAACAGAGCCGTCACAGAAAACACTCTCAAGTCTATCGACGTGTGCTTTTTACTTGAACAGGAGGTTTATGTTTACAGTCTCATGGCCTTAAGGCGCATGAAGTCAAACTCCAATAAAAGACAACATGTTCAGGTCTGTGCCAAATAGCTTTCTATATATAAAACTGTCATTTGTGTAAATGATCAATCCAAATATAGTTGGACTAGAGCAGAGAGTGCAGAACTGTGGGTCAGGAGCAAAAATACATCACTTTCCCTGTTGGGTTCCCATCACAGAAATAGATACTTGTTGCAATAAATTACCAAATGTTATACTTAGGTCCCAGATAATAAAAAGAAAGAGCAGATTTAACAAAACTTACTGGCCAAGAGTCCAGGAAAACTAGCTAGCTAGTCAGGAAACCATGCTGTGCATGCTGAACTGTGAGCTGAAAAAAAAAACAGAAAAGAAGATTTAAATGTTTTCAGTATTAGATGCACACTCTGCGTCTAATTATCCAGTGGATTATTTCATATTTAACATAATCAACTCAGATTCAGGTTCAGTGGATTTACCTCAAGTGGATAGCTGCTCCTCCATCTTTCTTCCACCATCCTCTGATCAAAATCCATTCTGATTGGCTGGTGATTAACACTTGTTTGTGTTAATAGTCAGTATTAGAAAAGGGATCATGTTACCGTTGTGATTTGTTTGTTAGAGTATAGCAGTACGGTATTGCGACATAAAAATCATTGGGTTGATTACAGGGTTTGTACAGCGTTTTAAGAGTAACATTCAAGCACTTACAAGGTACCTAAACCAGAGGTTTCCAGACTCTAAATCATTTTTTTGTTACTATAAATGCCAGGAAAAAACAAATATAACTTTTTGGTTTACATGAGTGATTGTGGAAAGGATGAAACACCAGATTATGTTGAATATCAAGCATATTTCAAGGAGTATATTTCCTCAACTTTGAAAACATGACAGTTAAAAGTAGGCATTTTCCAAACTTTCAAGACTTTGTACAAACCCTGTTATTAGTAGTTGAACACAATTAAGTTTCTATATAAAGACGCCTTTGAAGAAGTGATGAAAAAGGGACGAATAGAATCTTAATCTTTCATTAATGCAGATTTTACCCATGACATGACCCAGTATTTAGCAATCCTTCCAGTAGCTCCATTGCAAAGGGCATTGCATGATTAAGTTCTTGTGTAATTAAATGAGGCTCAAACAAATACTAAAAATGAACATTGTAAACATGCGGACCACCGGTGCCACCGTAACAAATTGAATTTGTTGAGCACAAAGTTATAACCATTAGAAATGTGGCAGCCAATTATTCCATCTTAAAGATACACAAACACTTAATTACATATAGTCAACTGCATTTATTTTTAACTAAACCCTTTAGATCACATATGTAGTGCACACACAGTCTGTAGGAATTGTCTTTCCGATGTTGTAACCTGATTCCTGAAAGCTGAAGAAGATTTTGGGATTCAACGGATGACTACACTGTAAAACAACTCCATCTCAATGAAGTATGTTATTCTTTTTTTTTGTCTGTTGATGAGTCATAATGTAAGTGTCAGTATCTGTGAGGAAACAACAGAACAAGATTACACTTGCACTACAATACAGAATGATGACACTTGATTCTACATTTCAAAGACATCTTGCCTCCTTTTTTGACAGTGACAGCTGAAGAGAGCCACCCAGCCCCAACATGCACTCTACCAGGGGAGCCACCGGGGTGCCCCAGTTCTACAATCTCCTAAAAACTGCTGATTTGTCTCAATTAGGAATATAGGATTGAGATTTTTCTTGTGTAAAAGTTTGTTCAGACAGATCTTTGCAGTGTAAGAAATACAACCTTCTTTCTCAAGTTGAAGACCAGACATCTTTGTATTCTTCTAATGGAATTGTAAAAGTCAAAAGTCTTATCACAACCTACAAACAAACATGTAATTCTTTGACAGAAGAATCACCTTGACTGATATTTATTTCATTAGCAGTGTGTGAATTATTGAAACAGGTGACATTTAGCTTTAATGCAGTGCTTAAAAAGCAAACTTAATGAACACAGTAATGATCATTAAGTGAGAAAAGCAGTAAGTGTTGGTTGGGCCCGTTGTATGAGCTCACTTGAAAGCTTAAACACACTTCTCCACTGCTTTAACGCCATCACCTGCTGAGCTGTTGCCATGGTAACAATCGTGTAAATACCACACTGGCACCTATAGCAGCACGACCCATTAATCCTGTTTCAAACACCTCTCTGTCTCTCTCTCTCTCTCTCTCTCTCTCTCTCTCTCTCTCTCTCTCTCTCTCTTTCTCTCTCTCTCTCTCTTTCTGTCTGTCCTTGAGAGGAATAAAATATGTTAGAGCTTAAAGCAGCATAAGACAGGAAGCGGCGGCTTCAAACTCACCTGTAAATGAGGAAACTGGAGATTCCAAAAATGATGAGCGCTAAGCCGGATCCCACAGCTACAATACCGAGAACTGGCAGATGACCTAGAAACAGGAGGATTCCACACTCAGTTGTATCTCTCATGTGTTCAACAGATGTCTACATTCATATATTGGAAAAGGAAAAAAAGGCACAGTGCTGTGAAAAACACAGCTGTGACTTCATCCAGTACAGCTGCACTGCTTTAGGACTATGCCAACCACAAACACTGACAGCAATTTCACACAATTACACAGTTCTGATATATATTTAAAATCGTAGTATACTGCTTCCTGTAAATCACAGGATAAGCTATTAGTCATAATCAGGGAAATATAATTTCTAACACCAGAAGATGATCATGAAACAGTGACCTGAAGATTTCCTTACTTACTAGAAATTACAGTCTATTATTCAGCAGGTTGCTGTGTAAATTGATAAATCTTTGGAAATTACATAGAATAAACAGTAACAAAACATCTTTTTTCCTACATAGCTGGAGTCAGGGCACGCTTAACCTAGCTTAGCAAAAAGACAGGAGGCAAGGGGAAACAGATAGTCTGGCTCTGTCCAAAGTGAAACAAGACTCTACAGGCATACGAGCGGCTGTAAAAGGCTGTACTTACTGTAGACTCAGTGCTAATGCTAAATGCTAATGTTTGCATGATAACATGCTTACACTGACAATGCTGACACAGTTGAGCAGCTGAGGCTGATGGGAACGTCATTTGTTTGTAAAATATGATGGTCTCAACTTTTCACTCAGTTCATACAACAAAGCTCCATTTCCAGCACTCATCTTTCACGTGTTATTCGAGCAAATATTACACTCTTTCACTTCATCGAGCAAAAGAGTTGGGATTAAACGGAACAAAAACACATTTATCATCAGAGCATCAATGAAAATATCACAGTCCCTGTAGAGATTACAGTGATAATGTAAACAAAGCATTAGCGGACTGTAATATCCATCTAATGAGCAATTCAATCTTATTGTAAATCAAGTGACATTAAGTGTGAGACAATTTCACTTGACGTCAGTGATTAACATGAAATTCCCTGTAATAAATCTTTTTATGCAATTTCCTGAAATCACTGTGTCCCCCAGCCAACCTCACTACTTCACTTCAGAAGCAGGTGTAACATCCTGTAGGCCGATTTAGAAGGCTGAGTGTTGTTGTGATGAATGAGGCCGAGTTTTCATACCATCATTGCAGGAGGGGTCGTCTGTGGAAAACACGCAGGGGGGGTTATCCAGAGGAGGCCCCCCGTTGGGCCAGTGGATCTTCTCTGTCTGGGACCAGATGATTTCTTTGGTGGATCCATTGTAGTACGCAACCAGCTGCCGACACACAGGGAAATCCTCATTTAAATGGTTGAGAATAAAGATACTTAACATCATATTAATACAGCAATGTATGCTTTAACACGTGTATCCATTTGTGGTTAAGGACAATGTTGATCATTTGTTGTGCAACCATAGAGAGAGTGCAGATGTCACCTCCATGCGAGACGCTGTTCCGATATCACCCATTGCACTTTCTCATTGAGGGTTTCTGAATTCCTGGTGTTTACTATTCACATTCTAAGATAAACACGTATTTACTACAGCACTTGCTATTACATTTCAAACCCTTTTTGATTTAAACAAAGTTAAAGAGCAATTCATTTGTTTCACCTCGGATCTCTACACGAAATCAAGAATGTTAAAGGAACAGTATGACATTTTGGGAAACATGCTAATTTGCTTTCTTGCTGAGAGCAAGATAATAAGTACAATACCACTCTCATGTCTGTACAGTAACATGCAGCAGGGGTAAACAGCTAGCCTGGCTCTGTGCACTTTAAACATTATGCCAGCACCTCTAAATTTGACCAATTATCATAATGTATCTTGTATCCTTTAGATACAGCAGTAATCTAACAACATTTCACAATATTCACGCTAATCAAGAAATATATTTTGAGAACTAATTAGCATATAGCTAAAACTTCAGTGTCTTTATCATCATTACATCCAAGGCAACATCCTGATCAGCTTGTGTGTGTGTGTGTGTGTGTGTGTGTGTGAGCTTTAATTTCACAGCACAGCCTTATGAGGAGCATCTGCTGTCCTGCTGTGAAACCCGACTCCTGTGTCTCTAACCGGACAGAGGAGCTTTTATGTTTTCTACCCGTGCCCCCAGCAAGTTGTGTCCTCTCTGGTAAAACCTTGAAGGCCATCATCCCTACAGAGGGTCATCAAAACAATGCAGACTGTGATGGCTGAAGAGCAGAGGGAGCACAGTCTGAAATAGCTGCAGTATTTGTGTACTGCCAGAAAATCTCCTCCAAAACTTTATTGTGTGTTAAAACCTCTACTGCCTCAGGATGCTTGCAGAGCTGGACAATGTTGCTTACTTCTAGCACAGCTAAATAAGCCTAAAAAAGTGTAAACATTGAAAATATAGAATATACACTGTGTGGCCAAATGTTCCTAGATATCCGCACACAACACCCATATCTGATGATGATATCTTTATGGACCTGGCTGTCTGCAAGTGGGCATCGTCATGTTGTAACAGAAATTATTCTCTTCCGAACTGTTGCCACAGAGCTGGAAGCACGTCAATGTCTAAACTATCTCTGTGTGCTATAGCATCGAAGTGGTTTAGACGTTTTATATATACATATATATAA
>JAVQJD010011922.1:0-16538 GCA_036023655.1 Nannoperca australis
AGGCTGTCCTCAGGAGGAAGGATTACTTGGATGGGTTAAATGCAGAGGATAAATTCAGCGTGGGACGCAGCTGCATGTGTGTGATCTGCATGTGTGTTGGGTGTTGCATGGCTGTAATAAAGTGGGTTCTTCTTCTTCTTCTGAACAAACCTTCCAAAGCAATAACCTTATCTAATTTCATAGGCTTGATTAAGATATAAAAGTGCCTTTCAAAACTTTCAGAGGCAGTGGGGCTGTTGATGGGGCTTTGAGTGGAGAGATAAAATTGTTTCTCACAGAAGTTACGCAACACATTTTGGTATTAGACTCTGCACCCATGTTTAAGTCATCATTATTTAACGTGACAGAATGCTCTGATTCACTGGACATGCCCAAAATAGCTAAACAACATCATAGAACAAAAAAACAAACACACTGTTTGGAACAGAAGGTTGGATGAGACATTGTCTTTATATCAGAAACTGAATGAAAAGCTTGAGTGAGTAATGGTGTAGGTGTGAGTACAAACTGTCAATCTGTAAAATTAGCTGGAAGATGTTCCAAAATGCTCAGAGCTCGTCAATAGATGTCAAAATCTGATCTGTGTGACGCAAGCAGGCATTCAGTTCACTCAAGACAGATTTACAGTTACTGGTTGTAGTTACTCATCTGGGTCTATCAATGTACTTTGTACTTTGTAGTTTTATGTTTGGCAACTTCATTAATATTTCCCCCTAGATTCCTCCAAGGCACGTTGAACAAGGCAAAGTGTTTCATCAATTGCTATCTCTTTAAACATTCAGCCGCTGCCATAAAAGTTAACATTTTGTTACTGAACCTTTAATAACAGATGCTACAGTAAATCATCCCCTCCTGCTCCGACACATTTGTCTAAGCCTCCTGTTAAATAAAACATTGAGGCTAGGTTATTCCATTGCATCCTGTGTAGGGCTGTGAAGTGAATATTTGCTTTGAAAGCAATTTTTTATCAGCCCATCTTCTTTAAAAATAAAAAATAAAAACATGGCAAAGCATCTTTCCCTCAGAGGAAGGGCAGTTATTTGGTTTGTAAAGCAACTCTGGGTGTCACATTCAATTGAGCCGTGGCGCCTGTACACTCTCTATGATGTGTGCTGGAAAGGCCCAGAGCAAACCATCTATTGTGAAGCCCAGACAGGCTGCAACTGAAGCAAATACTGCACTGATTTGCAATACATCACACACACACACACACACACACGCACACGCGCACGTTTTCCTGACAAAGATGCGTACATACAAACAGGCCTGCTACACCATCTGCTCTTTTTCTTCTCTCTCCAAAAGTGTTCACCTCTTTAGGGAGTTTCCCATTCAAGGTCGGTGTGTGTTCCTTCATGTGCTTTAAGATCTCAGCAGGCAGGCCTCCTTGCTATCCTAAGAACTAAAGACAAAATCCTCAGGCAACAGCTTTTATCTACCCCCCCCCTCCCCTTTCTTTTTGTGGGGGGGGGGGGTAAACTCCCAGCTGCCATTAGGGAAGCTGCTGTCTCTGCCATTAGGGAAGGTGGCTCTCTTATGAGCTTTAAATCGAGACTCAAATTGTATTTATTATGTACACAGGTCTTCTCTGTTCCCAAGCTTTCGTGCTGCTCTTTTTCTCAGGGGCTGTTTGGAAGAGCAGGGGCCTCCATGTTTATCCTGCCCTCTGCTTCACGCATCTGCCCACACTGTCATACACACCTACACATCCTCATTGACCCCTATTACACCAACCTGGCACTGTCTACTTGGAACGAAGTAAAAGACTGACACTGGACTTTCATTAGACTCATTTCACTGGAAACATTTCATGGACTTATTTTACTGAACATCTTCATATTAGATTAACTGTTAAAACTCTTTGTTCATTTTTACTGTAATTGCCATTTTTATGGCTCCTATTCCATCCAAGGAGATGGGTCTCTCTCTCTCTCTCTCTCTCTCTCTCTCTTCTTTTTTCCCCTCATGTTGCAATTGCTCGTTAGTCTAGCAATACTGTAAATACACTATAGATGCCAATATACTTTCTTTTGTTAGATTATCGAAGTAGCCTGCACATTCCTGCCTTCTAGTTGCCAGCCTGTTCATGTACCTGACTTGCCTGGCTACTGTTTTTATTGAATCTAGACCACCTGGTTTGGCTGCTTGTTAATTGTTAGTTATTAATCATTAGTCAGGTTGGCACTCTGACTGACCAACCAAGAGTCTGCTTTTGAGTCTGGGGCCTATTTACTTATTTTACAATCTATGATTTGTTATCAAAATAACACACACACACACACACACACACACACACACACACATTCCTTTACCTGGCCAACACACTAATGTATTTCTCATTATCATGCAAAATGTACCCTCCAGGCCACAAGTCTCGTTCAATGTCACCACCTAGTGTCCCTTTTTGATATTGTTAGACGTTTCATACAGCAGCAGATGGACAGACGATACATCGATAAGCCTACAAAATAAAAGCAGCTCCACATATGCAACAGGAATGTGAAAATATGTTGGTTTTCATTTCATAATAAGTAAGTAAATAAATACCTGTGTGACTGTGCTAATAATCTGCATTTAATGCTTGAACACTTTGATAGGCATTTAAATACTCTTGTTTAGCTCTGAGGACTATGCCTGTATGTTCATTTGCAATTTTTGACCATACGATGACTTCCCTAACGGCTCCTAAAAAATGATTTAGTTATTTAAAAAATGTGTTTGGCTTTCAAAGCGAAGTGTTATGAACCCCTATCAATGACTTCACTAATTATGTTGTACTATAGATGAGATGTTAAAGGGAAACCCCACCCTAAAGCCAAACAGATCTTTTGAACAAATATTTTCTTAAACTAAAGTGAAATAAATAAACCACCCAATGATTGATGAAAAGTCTTTGACTCCTTTAGTTAAATACAGTGGATAATTTCATTTTGACTTGGCATCTTACTTCCTGGATGAATGAGATGCACCTACATTTTACATACATTCATATTTCATCACGTTATAAACTCTTCGTAGGCATTCAACTATAGCATTGATGTTTAAAACCATTGGAAAGCGCAGTGTAAATGCTTTGTTTAATTTAAGTAAAAGAAGAATTTTGAAATTTGCTATGCAAATTGTTCAGAGCCCAGTCACACAAGTCAGTTGTTTCCAGTCGGCGTATTTTTGTGAACGTACCAGTCTTGCCCAACACCAAATTAAACATAAAGATCATCAGGTAATTGTGCGATAAATCATTTTAGAATCAATGAAAAACGAAAATGTTTATTATGTACATTTACCATATGTATGATGTTAACGTTTTGACGTAGATATAGAAATGACGGACAATGTATGCGGTCTGTCACGATTAGCTAGCTGGCTACCGTTAGCCACTTCACTTCCTGAATCAAGCTAACTTTAGCTAGCTGACACATTTATTGGTTTAATGTTAATTGACATCGACGTACACCATATCTTTCTTTAAAATCAGCAGAGCTTGAGTTAGTCTATTATTTATTATTATTTAAATTAACAGTAGTAACGTTAGCTAGCCAGTAGCGTTGTCCATATGCATTGAAAAGGACCCACACCCTCATCATCTGTTTCCCCTGTATCTGGGCTGTCTACTGTCTTTTCTCCAGACCAGGTCATGGAGTTTGCAGAGTTGATAAAGACACCCAGGGTGGATGGGGTTGTCCTACATCGGCCTTTCATGCCCACTGTGGAGGGGACCCTTTGTTTAACTGGTCATCACCTGATTCTCTCCTCCAGACAGGACAACACAGAGGAACTGTGGCTTCTTCACTCAAACATTGACTCTATAGAGAAGAGGTGATGAGCTTTGTCATTAATTGTTTTTCAGGCAATGTCACTGTCAGTTTTCAGTTTTATTAGTTGCACGTAAAAAGACAATGACACATGAAAATGAATAACAAGGGAAGAAACACTGAGTGAAAGTAGATCTTAGCATTTCACAGCTATTTCTTTTCTATAGTACTCTTATGCATTACCTCTACAGTGGAGAGAGTATCTGAAACTCTTGTGGCAGAAAGTTTGAGTCTTACTGTGTGTTGTCACTATACTGTTTCTCACAGGTTGAGCATTTATTTCGTGTGGTTGAGAAGGATGTGGAGTAAACATTGGCCATGAAAAGTCACAAGTAAACTAATGATTGCACATGAATGCACTATTCTGGCATGCTGTCCACAACTCCCCAGCATCATAGGAGATGCTTGGGGAGATTACACTGTATTCTCACTGTGGTGCATCATTGCAATCAATTGTGTCTTTCCTATGACAGCTGCTGTGCTCACTTCTCTTTCAGATTTGTGGGGCCTCTGGGAAGCATCATAGTCAAATGCAAAGACCTGAGGGTGATCCAGCTCGACGTCCCTGGCATGGAGGAGTGTCTCAACATTACCAGCTCTATTGAGGTAAAAAAGAAAATCATATTTTCCATGCCAAAAAGCCTATTCAAAGGTTGTCCTATTTATAATGTCAAATTATATTCTACGTATGATTAAGCAGTACGTATTCTTTACTCCTCTCTAGGCTCTGTCTACGCTCGATTCAGTCTCGCTGATGTACCCTTTCTTCTACCGGCCCATGTTTGAAGTCATAGAAGATGGCTGGAATTCATTTCTTCCACAAGATGCCTTTAAAGATTTGGAGTCTATGGTATGGACATGATTAGTGACAAACACTTTTACACGTAACATGCTCTCAGTCCCCCTCTTGTACATGCTGAACACCCCTCTTTTAACCTGCCACGATCCCTTTTATCAGACAGATGAGTGGAGACTGAGTGAAGTCAACAAGGACTTCAGTGTGTGTCCGACATACCCCCCTTTAGTGGCAGTGCCCAAAGATGTTGATGATGACACACTGAGGAAAGTAGCTACCTTCCGACACGGTGGCCGCTTTCCAGTACTTAGCTACTACCACAAGAAGAATGGCATGGTGAGCGCCTGGGAAATGGAGTTTATATGATTCTCACTATTTCATTGTGGATTTAAACTGTGTAATGACTAATATGCATGATTTGAGAAAGTCCTGCATGTTTGGGAAATGGGTAATTTTAACCGTTATGTTTGTGTTGTGTTATAATCTAGTGTTTCATCAAAAGCAATCACTCATGTAAAGCAAAAATCTTTTAATATTTGAAATGAAACGATCCTGTCGTCGTCTTTGTTTGTTGTCTTCTGGAATTCATAGTAACAATTTAGACGTGATTATAAAGGCTTTGAGAGTCTGCAGATTTTTCGTTTCGGTACCTTGAAAGTGCTTGAATTTTGAACTCTGAATATAAGACTTTCTGTAGGCATGGGTTCGTTTTTTGTTCTTATGGAATGTTTATGTGAATCACTTGTGCTTTCAGGTGATGATGCGAGCAGGGCAGCCTCTGACAGGCACCAACGGGCGACGGTGTAAGGAGGACGAGAAGCTGATCAACGCCACCCTGCGGCCAGGCAAACGTGGCTACATCATCGACACGCGCACCATCAATGTTGCCCAGCAGGCCAAAGCTCGAGGTGGAGGGTTTGAGTCTGAGGCTAACTACCCCCAGTGGAGAAGGATCCACAAGGCAATCGAAAGGTGAGTGGTCAGTAAGGGCTTCAGTGGCTCCACAAGGTAATAACTACTCAATAAATATTGTTAAGACTCTATGGGTAGAATGTGATACTGATTTATTCGTATGGCTGAAATTTATATTCAATATATATTAACTATTCTATTGTCATTTTCAGGTCTAACATCCTTCAGGAGAGCCTGATAAAGCTGGTGGAGGCGTGTAACGACCAGTCGCACAGTATGGACCGCTGGTTAAGCAAGCTAGAGGCTTCCAGCTGGCAGACTCATGTCAAGGAGATCCTCACCACTGCATGCCTGGCTGCCCAGTGCATCGACAGGTCAGGAAACAAAGTTTGCTTGTTATACTAATACTAATACCAATGGCACTAATCCTGTGCCAGTGAATACTCCGAAATACCGTCGCAATTCTTCTGCTCTGTGCTACAAACTGTAATCATGTGTGCTCGTCTAAGGGAGGGAGCGTCTGTGCTTGTTCACGGCACAGAGGGGGCGGACTCCACCCTGCAGGTGACCTCCTTGGCTCAGATCATCCTTGATCCGGCCTGCAGGACCATCAGAGGCTTCCAAGGCCTGGTGGAGCGAGAGTGGCTCCAGGTAAAGCTTGTCTGACCTTTGAAGCGCAGCCCAAAATCTTTTTTTTACCTTTTTGATATGATTTGAAAGAAGATCATAGAGTTTTAAAATGACACGCTTGGGTTTTTACACAAATTAGGTGACAAAGGCATTTTAATATCACAACGGGGTCTTCGCATTTCTCCTCACGACGCCTCTCGCCTCTTTTACCATCTATCTAGGCGGGTCACCCGTTCCAGCAGCGCTGCGCCCAGTCGGCCTACTCCAACAGCAAGCCTCGACAAGAGGCTCCTGTCTTCCTGCTCTTCTTGGACTGTGTGTGGCAAATCCTTCGCCAGTTTCCATGCTCCTTTGAATTCAGCGAGAGCTTCCTGGTGCTGCTCTTTGAACACGCCTATGCTTCTCAATTCGGCACCTTCTTGGGCAACAGTACAGCTGAGAGGTAAGTCGGTGGAGGTTGGCCTACCAGCTTGTGTCAGCCATATGCTTATTGATTTGTGTTTTGTATTGGTTTGTGACACACAATGTCATGTACACCTCCATGGTCCATTACAATCAGATACGTCATAAATACAATACAGTGTTTATAAAAGTGAAATTACAGTATATTGGCCATCAGTGTGGTAATGTCTCGTTCATGACATTGATGTATTTTATGGAGCCTTTCCTTCACCTTCTTGTGCAAGTGGCCACTAAGCAGCTTCATTAAAAAAGTTGTGGATGCGAAGACTTTCCCAAAGTCAATTCTAAACTTTTTATTGAGGGAAAGGAGAACATTGTCACCGTCATCAACGACAATATGCAGGGATATCGTCCACCCTCTCGCTCTGTCCACAGAGCCAAACTGTCTCTGCCTGCGAAGACTGTGTCCCTTTGGTCGTGGGTGAATCGGCCCCAAGAACTGGAGCGTCTGACCAACCCGCTCTACGAGACCAACAGTCTTGTGATCTGGCCCTCCGTGGCCCCTCAGAGCCTGCTTCTGTGGGAAGGTAAGAAACAAGCACAAAAGACATGCAATGACGGGGATTAGTATACAGCAGGTGAGCCAAAAGGTTCTGTCTATTGGCGAGAAGGTATAGTCACTCCATTACATTTGTAATATCCTGCAATAAACAACTGTTTCTCAACCCTAAATATCATTTTATAAAGTAACCATATTGGCTTTGTGTTATGGATATAAGTAAACGCTGTTAGCAAGACACTGAAAGAAAAAGACTAAACAGAAGCAAACTCAAAAGGTTTAGAAAACTGATCACAGTTATCCCATATTATGAGCAGACCTAGGAGTGAAAACACCCACAAAGGTTTTCATAAAGCCTACAACTTAAATAGCAGACTGGGAGTGACCTACACACCACTGATAACAATCCTGATATTCTTGTTTGACGCTGAAATCCTGCTTCTATTTGCATCAACCAGTAGGACTGCATACTGTGCACTTACAGCATGACCCATGTTTCATGACTTTGCAGGTTTGACTCGTGCTTTTGGTTTATGCCTGGACAGGCTTGACACCAAGTGTGAATACGTTAAGCAGTGGGTGTTAAAACCGCTGTAACAAGCACGGGTACTCTTAAATTGTTGTCTTAAATTGTTCATTGTTTCGTCTGCGATTGAACATTTTCTCAGACAGTCACTCTGAAATCTCACCAGAAGGGGGCATCATTTGATTTTACCATTTGCACCATTGATATGCTGAGTGACCCTGTCAGCCACTAGTGAATACTGTAACACACACATGTTGCCATATGTTCAAAGTTACAAACATAAATGCGGACATGCATACATTTTATTTTAAAGGGAAGTTTGTGACAGCAACGCGCCCAGATTTTTCCAATTACATGACTTGTCTACAGCAACAATGTCATATAGTTCATTTATGCATTTAAGGCTTATATTGCAGCAGAATATATCAATATGTGTAACATAATGATTTGATAACTGATTTGTTACAGATTCTGCCCAAATCTTCACTTTGTAATCACGTAGTTTATATATATTAACGTAGATTAATACGTTTTTTGATTTAAGCTGTACATATGATTGAGTTTTTTTTTTTAAAACAACTTTTTCCACCTTGTTTTTTTTTTTTTAAATAAACGGTGTTGTGTTTCAAAGTACCACATGATGGTGAACATAAAATGAGCAGTGGGACAGTGATGGCTTCGTGATGCTTTAAGAAAAATGTGTGTGGGTGAAGTGAACGCATACTGCTCTTTCCTCTCTGTAGAGACTGTAGATTGTATCAGGCTGCTGTCCGTTCTAAGCAGAGCTCGCCACAGTTTTCTTGTGGTCATTGTTAATTTGATTCCACCTTAAAATCAGTGTAAAGCAATAATAAATGAGTCTGAGTTTGTTACACCACTGAAAAATATGTTATTAACCACTAATCCAAATTTGAACGAATGAATTAAAATGTATAAAATGAGGTTTCACAATCATAAAAAAATAAGCTCTGAAACACGGGGGCGCTGGTAGATAACTTTTTCTGCACCACTGAGCCGAAGAACAAGTGAGAGCTTTTAGATAGTATCCACTACTGGAAATACATACAGTGTTTCGTGTCTTCTGTGTCAGTAACATATTAAATTAGTCTGAATGAGTAGCTTTCTAAATGATTATATTTTAAGGACCTTGGTTTGCCATGTGGTAGGGTTTATTCCACTACAAACTCAATGAGCGTGATTTAAAAATGTGTTTTATTTTCTTGTAAATTATTTAAATGACAAGAATCAAGTTAACGTCATTAATGGTGATCCCAGGGGTATCCGCACTTGCAGCACTTACAGAATCTTGAGTCAGCGCAAAACAAACTCCATTCATAAAGAAAAGTAGGGTGAGGAATTCCAGACAGATGAGGAGTCATTAGGTTCAAACAGTCCTGTGCGAGCCCCCATCCTGCCTAAAGCCTTTAAGCCACTCCTCATTCTATGTGAACTCGAATGCATACAAACTACTGAAGCACGTGAAATGCAACAGACACCCTGCTTATGCAACTCCTTTCACAGAGAATGACGCACGCTCCGCTGCCAACTTAAAAGACCCCATGGGAATCCATATCAGTAGCTCTTGATGTTGAGACAAATAGGGACATCGCGTTTTTACAAAAAATGTGGAGCGGTGTTGTTAGGGCTCCTTGCTTCAGTAAAGGGGATCTTAAACTGCAATTTCCTATTGCCTTTGTTTTTTGTGTAATCCAGAGACAAAGCTGCTTCAGTCCCGTCAGTAATGTCTGTGTCATATAGGGACTCACACATTCCCCCAATCTGCTGTGCCTATTATATAAATATGTGCGCCATCCACTTACCTGGAACCAAAGGCTTAACACTGTAGTCCACCATTTCTGAAAGTTTTCTTTATAGGCTTAATCATTCCAACATGAATTTGAAGGAAATACTGTTATAAGGGCAATAAAACTATCATCCACCCAAATGTAAATACATAACATGACATAATAATTGAGATCTCGGTAATGAGTGAGCGAGGAGACATTAGTCATGTGGATCCACAGAAAGTCCCTGCTATGTCTCACACACACTTCCTGTTCATGCTGTACATTCCAGTCATGCAGCACGTCTCTGTGATCACAATTGTGTTTGCAGTATGTCAGCCCCTCAGGTTCCTCTGGCAGAGTCCTCCAGCCACCATCATAGAGCAGGTGTAGGGAGGGGAAGGTTTTGCAGTCACACAATTCAAATCAGTATGCTTAATTGGCATGAATATTGCATAAGCAATGTTGCAGCTGTTTCTTTGATGTCTTCTGACTTTCACCATCATAGTTTAGCATGTTGGCACCTATAAAACACGAAAGGGTTCTTGAGGCTGAAAGGTCAATGTTATACTGGTGAAACATCAACATGTGAGTATTGTGATTGTGATCATTTTAGCGGTCTGACATTAGCATTTAGCTAAAAGCACTGAGCTCTACACTTTGTACACTAGTTAAGAGCATTATCGATATAAAGAGAAGCTTCCCTGTGATAGTTTGTGTTCTTTATAGATTCCTCACAGTGCTCTCCCCCTCTTCTATTGCAGGAGTGTTCCTTCGCTGGAACCGCTCCTCCAAGTGTCTGGACGAGGCCTACGATGAAATGGTACATATAATTGAATACAACAAGGAGCTTCAGAACAGAGTAAACAGCCTGCGCAGGCAGCTGGCCCAGCTGGAAACTGAAGATCCTCTACTGCAGACGCCATAGAGATACTGAGCGAGAGAGAGAGAGAGAGAGAGAGAGAGAGAGAGACAGCTGCAAAAGGAGGTGCGATGGAAGACGGAGGTAGAAAATGTGAACATATAACAAAATACAAAAACAGATCAATGTCAGGCTGGTTTTAAGCTTCGGTAAGGTTTAAATTCAAGAATTTGAGAATATATAATTCATGCCGTTATCATTTTGTACATGATTGTTACATGTGGGTTTCCTGCACAGAGAAAAAATGAAATGAAATGGACCTAAGCTGAGAGCCAGTTAACCAGTTATCTTTCACACCGCTTATATGACTGAATGGACTGAAAGAGTGCCCTGACACCTTACATGCATAAAGAAAGCTAATTTTACCACCATTGGAACAAAGCAGGGGTGAGAGGGACAGATTCAGAAACCAAAAAACAACACACAGCCAAACACTCATCATCTCATAGTCCTATAATATAGAGCTGGAAATATTAGTCGATTAATCAGTTAGTCATAACTCACTTAAAATGTAATAGCTTTGAGTTGTGGGACGGTTGGTTGGCCAAAACGACCAATTTCAAATATGTCACCTTAGGCTCTGGGAAATTTAGACGGGAATCTTTTCATATACTTTTTCATAGATTATTTGATTAATAAAAAATGAAAAAGATCATCAGATTAATGATAATGAAAATAGTTGATAATTGCATGCCTACTGTAATATCCGTGTGCATGCTTCCCTGCGTGTGCAGAAAAATCCTGCTCCGTTCCTTAAATGATGCTTCGGCTTGTCAGCGGATTTCACAGTCTCACACTTGCTGACTCTCATTTACATACACAGCTATCTGAAAATCCAGTGAGCGAGTCCATTTCCTCCCAATGTGTTATTATAAGTTCCTACGAATCTTTGGGCATTGATCATCTTCAAGAGGAAATCATGGTCCATGGGATGTTCGTTTACTACAGGGTCCACAATTTAACCAAACACGCTGCTGAATGTAAATGAAGCACTGCAGCGTAACTATGGCAACATATAGGGTGCTATAAGGCAGCACGTTGAGATGATATAATAAGCGTAGGTAGGGTCAGCACCTTCTGTACTGTACAGTGAGAGGCGAGGCTTGTTTAATAGGGATCTGACCAAAATATCCTGATTCTTGTATATTTACCAGATCGTTACTTGACATTCCAGTTAGTGGCACGGCCAGAGGTGTTCAGAAAGTCTTATTCAACTTTATAAAATGTTAATGTCCACCAGCTTGCCTGCTTGTTTGGCCAATCATTTTGTTCCAAGTGTCGTTATTCATAACAGTAAAATATTAAAATATGTTGCAAAATAAAAAAAGAGTAATGATGGCACTGAGGGTTGCCACAGTAACGGTGGCCATGTTGGACGTTTGATCATCAGCAAGACTTTACAGAGTTGATCACATGACTTGGTTATCTGGTTAAAAGGTTTAATTATAATATTAATGTTGAGATATTGCTTTAAAGACCAATTTATATGTTGGTAATTAAAGCATTTGCTGTGTTCAAATACATTATTAAACAATTCTTATCTGCTATTTTGTGAAAGGCAAAGTCTTGTAATTATAATTCTTGCAATTAGCATCATTTTAGTTATTAGTTCTCACCAGCTGTCGCCACATTAGACAATAAATGTCATGACATTACATGTGAAAACATGCCAACTAATGTAAACTCTGTTAGACATACAGCAGACGACACAGACAGCGCGTCATGGGGACGTTCACCTCAGTTCTGCATCCAAAGTGATCATTTTCTCACCAACCCAGTCCATGACCGGGAAAGCCACATCAAAACAACTGGCGTTTCTTCTAAACCTTTAATTGCGCTCATTGTCATTAAAGAGACACATTTAAAACAACATGACCTAAGTTCTCTTGGCATACTGACATTAAAGCTCTTCTATCAATGCTGTCCGTGGGTGAAGGTAACTTCCATTAATACTATAAAGAAAGTTTTATGCTGCACTTTAAATCCAAACTAATTGGCAGGTTTGGGGTGAAATGACATCCAGTCTTTATCCTTGGCCAGTATAGGTTTTTTTTTGCCAGTAAAAACAAAAAAAGCAGTTTCTCTCCTTGTTTCCGTGCCATTGTCATACTTTTCATCTATTTTACTTCCAGAATGGCGTAATAATCACACTAAACTGAACTGATTCCAGCCGCTACATTAAACTGCTTTATAAAGGGAAAGTTGCTTATAGCTGCTCTATATAAATCTTTTCCTCTTGCTAAAAAAGACACCTTATCTTTCTTTGGGTTTGCATGTAAGTTCAAATAAGGTAATGGTGTGATTTACAATTGGACAAATTTGCTATGCCTGCATTATGCGTAATGTAATCCTTAAATGATCACTGCTCTGTCAAAGTCAACAAAACTCTAAAAGATTATCACCACTGTGGAGAAATTATGCTTTTGTCTGTTGTTGTTCCACTTATGATCTGTGTGCAATGCCTTGCTGCAAAATAAGAATTCAAAATAAACATTTAAGTTCTTTTATTGTTGGTGATCAGATTTCTGTAAAATTATATTATTGTTCAAAAGATTAAGTGTTGTTTTTTTAAGTTTTCAAGCCATTAAAAATGATAGCACAAAAGATGTTTGATTTTGAGTTTTTGTTCTCACAGCAAGATGTGTGTAACTGAATAACCATCATTTCATCTACTATATATACATTATTAGATGTATTAATGTAATAGTATTAAACTTTAAAGCTGCACTAATTGCTATTTTTATATAAAAATGTATAATTTGCCATGTGAAAGGTGTCACTCGTAGTGATTAGGGTTGGTCATCAAGAACCGGTTCCAAAATTCAGATTCCAAAGGAATCAAAGAAAATTTTTCATTTGGATTCTGCTTTTCAGTTCCTAAACAAATATCACTTGGAAGACACTGCGTGTGGCCAGGGTTCGACATTAAGCATGACCATATGGCCCCTGTTTTATCTCTATACTGCGAGCCTTCACCAAAGCAACTGTATGTGACCTGTTCTGACCTCGCCCCTCAAAGAATCGGAATCCAAATCGTTAAAATCCAAACGATACCCAATCACAGTAGCGGTGATCCCGCAGAGAATTATTCCCCGACTCTGCAGTTCCCCTCAGCCCCGCAGAGCGTTTTAGTGTCTCTCAGCGCATTGTTTTGTTGTTATAGTGCCCAACCTTACTGTTTTGATTCAGTCTCATCGCTCTCATCAACTCAGTTTCTAGTTTCAGCATGTTTCAGCTGTTTTAAAAAATAAAAAAAGCTTTAAAAAAACAGCACCTAAGCACACAGACAAAGTTAGGGACTACCTGGTGAACAAAGAGGAGTATTTAGCAGCTCATGAGCCAGATTTGATAAAATGCACACTATAACATAAAAAATGTTAAGGTAATTTTGTGTCAGTGTTGTTCCGCTGCTACCAAGTGGCCAACAAAATGAATCATTCCTGCTTAAAAAAAATCAGGATTGATTTTTTTTTTTTTTCAAAACAACATATACTACAATGGTTTGACATAAAATATCTATGTAATGTCTCATCTCATCTTCGGGGCCCTGGTCATGTCTTTCACTTATATCCACCATACCCTGTCCACACGTGGCTTGTCCAAGGGTTAGTAAACAGCAACTCAGCCACCTCACAAAATATGTTGCCATCGCTGTGACGAAAAAGATCATCAGATGAGTTGACCGGGGCAATAAATAGCCTGGGATCAGCTGCTCTGTGGAGACATGTGATGGCAGCCAGTGTTTACAGTGCTACTGTCCAACCATCTCCTTTCTCTCCATATTAATGTGGCCTTGAGTCTGTCACTGCTCTCATTTCATGGCTAAAAGACTAAAGACTCATTTGTTCCGGGAATACAACAGCACTTAAATGATGTTACTTTCTACAAAGTATAGCATATTGTACGTTATTATAGTGTAATTGTATTTTAGGTTGAATGTATTGTATTTGATAATGTACAGAGAAAATCGGTTTCTCGATTTAATGCTCTTTTCGATTCTGCCATTGGCAGCGATGTACTTACTTAAAGCACTTGTGATTCATCACCAGCCCTTACAAGTCTGTGGAGACATCTTGTTTTCTATCATGGTTCTATGCACTTTATGTAAAGCTCTTATTTGGAAGTCGCTTTGGATAAAAGCGTCTGCTAAATGTAATTAATGCAAATGTAATGTAAAAGCCTTGCTTTACTCAACACACGTGATGCCCTTAGTGTCTAGTGGAAATGTGGGTTTGTGGTACTTTCTTGAGTAATACTGTAGTATTGAATTATATTTAAGCTTTTTAATAAATCCTTATTTAATTGGCGTAATTGACATTGAGTGAGAACCATGGTTGTTTCTTGTTATATGCAGGCTTTGCAGTTGCATAGGAGCCCTGAAGCTACAGGGGGGCAAGCTGCCACCCCAAACAGCTAGACACGGCCCTGGTGACACACATCCACAGCCAGTCCAGGGCTTCCAGGGGAATAACAAAGGCAGTCTTTCTGAGTTCGTCGGTGCAGTTCCATTGATAAGTCGGAGAGACTCGAAGAAATTATGAATCATGTGTCTTTTGTCTTTGCTGCCAAGATGTTCTCAGCCGGGGTCAGACCTCGCTTCACTATCACACTGACAGAATGATCTCACAGTTATCATGTGTCATTTTCCTCTCATGTTTCCTGGGAATGAGGAGTGGAGCACTGGAGGTTATCTCAGTCCATCAACACAAGGCAAAATATATCTGTGGGTTTAGTTTTTTTTTTTTTTTTTTTTTTTAACAAAAGTGTGTTTACAGATTAACTCGTTCTTGAGCAAGTCATTTCCTACCCGGCGATGACAGGCGTGGGGGGTGTGCACCCGTCCACCACTCACGTTGCTGCGCGCGTCTTGTGCCCACCCCTTTTTGCCCGCTCCGTTCAGAGACGTCGTCGACGTCGTTGTTTGACTTTGAGGTTTGTTTGCAGTAGATAGAGGAGGGCCTGTCAACAACATACCTTATCCTTGATAAACACCAATGCGTTCTGCTACACTCATATCGTTGTGTCGCCACTCCCTTTCACAGCCACAACGATTTGGATTGGATTAAGTGCCTTTTCAAAGTATATAATAAGTGTTTGGCTACAAGGATGTATCAGGTTTATCTATTTTGCTTCGTGTGTGGTTCAGCTACGTTTAAATCAGTGACTTGTCTCGGTGTTTGAACAGGCTTTTAGTAGCTGGTACAGACACGTGAGCTCCTGTGGTGCCACTTGTTACTGTCCTGCTCTTGACAACGTGCGGCACTTGTCTTGCCACATGGTAATATTTTTAGAATTACTGCCGTTGTATAACCAACTTGAGGGACATATATACGAATGTCACAGCTAAACGAACATATAGGTCACGGTGGTTATATTACAGAAGATAAAAGGTGAAATAATGACACCAAAGTCTGTTTTAAACCCCACCGATCCGTCGACATGTCGGTCATTACAACCCCAGACTAATACATTTAAACCCACAGAACTTTATTTTTTTACTTTAATATGTCTATGTGATGAACTGCAGTGCAAAATGTGCGTGAAACCCCAGAATGTGAATATTTCAGCGTGGCGCCGGGTTTGGCCGAGGCTCTGTGGGCGTGGTCTGCAAAGGGAGGACCGCACCTCCGAGGCTCCGCCAATCAGAGAGAAAGCCGGCTTTTCCTGAAACCAGATGGCCGCTGATATATAGCTTGAAGACGCAGCTGATGCAACACTGGACGGAGATAACACAGACAGACAGACACGTCACGGCGCTGTAGGCTACAGAAACAGCTCGAAGCAGGAAGCGGCATCTAATTCTCAAAAAGCAAGTCAGACAGGAGTTTTGGCTGCTTACAGTCCCGCACATTAACCGGTGAGTAACCGGTTCCTGTAATCGTAGCCGCTCGGATTTAATAACCAAAATGTGTTTTAAACCAGCGTTTTAATCCGAATTTATCAATATGTGCAATAATGTATTTAACGTGTCTATTTCGACCACATGCTGCATTTATAAATACGCTTATTCTATTTGTATTATAATGAGCTATTTATAATAGGCCTAGTCTATGCTCAGCCGGCATTTCACTGTTTCACTCCGGCGCCCTGGCCTGGTTTCATTTGTCTGGATGGCTGACTGCGACTCACCGGTGGGGGGGGGGGGGGGGCCGCGGGGGGGGGCGGGGGGGGGGGGCGTGCGGTCGGGGGGGGGGG
>JAVQJD010011928.1:0-24199 GCA_036023655.1 Nannoperca australis
GTGTGTGTGTTTGTGTGTGTGTGTGTGTGTGTGTGTGTGTGTGTGTCTGTGGTTGGGTGGGTGGTTGTGGGTGTGCGCGCACGCGCACGTTTGGCCGTGTCCATGCATTCGAATGTATGTACATTCACAAGTGCGTATTGTGAGTGTCTGTGAGCACACGATTACGCAATAAACGTGTATGTGTGCACTAGCAGAGTGCACAGGGCTTTGAGAGAGACAAGCGTGGGATAATTGCTGGCTTGGTGTCGTATCAGATGTGTGTTTAACCTAGAACCTGAGCCCATAGAGACCTGTGACCTGCCGCAGCAGATGGCCATGCTACCCTGGGGGCTGCTCAGAGGGTCATGGTGGCCCAGGACTCGTCCACCTGGAGCCACCTCTTCTGTGCATGTCCGTGTGGTGTGTGTCAGAGTGTGCGGTTGGAGGAGGAGGTTGTTGCGATCATGACTGGGATCGTTGTGAGTCTTAAGTGCTCATCTAATTATGTTTAGAGGTTTTGTTTTCGTCATATTGCAAAAGGCAACAACATTATATAAATACATTCAAGTACAGTAGAATTTATTTGCAATCTCACTTGATGGTTACAAAGGGATTATTTTACTTTAGTACTACTGTAGTTATTGCAATTAATTACTTTTTTCAATCCAGTAAATATAATTTCATACCGATCATATCACACCTGCTTTAAATATCAGGATCCCACTGCTGATTCTTCTTTATCTGTCTATTCAATTAAGTTTTCCATGACACTTCGGTGATCCTTTCTGTCCCTCTATTAAGCATTTATAAACATTTAATAAATATATTAAAAGAAGATATAAGTGTTGATTTGTCAACAGCTACCATTCCTTCTGCTGACGGATAATGAATGACAATATAGTAAAACGTGTGGAAATGATATATACTATATTTTCATAGGAGTTCAGTAGAAGTTATAATTACTGACAAATACTGTACATGAATGAACACTTCAATATCAAATACCAAAATATCCTTATATCTATCTATATCTATTTACTATTATATATGTTGTAACCAATTTATTACATGTTTATATACTGCTTCTAAATGATAAATAGGGGGGCAGTGGCAATTTAATAAAAGACAGTCGCACAAGGAGTTATTATCTGCTACTAATACTTTAACTGATGCTAGGATGTGCTATAAGTGGTGATTCCTGTGTGTATGTGCATGGTGCGGGTTTAGCACGAGTAAGTGATATGTACAGGGCAAACAGTAAGGTAAACACAGCTGTCCAGCTGGGCAAACAGACATGATACCACTGACAGATGAGTGACGAATAAAAGGACAAAACCAACATTAAATGACATAGAAAGGCGTTGGGCACCAGTGGCAACCAGAGCAGCTTCAATGCTCCTTTGCATATATTCTACTAGTCTGTGGAACTCTACTGTTAAAATATTGTGTTTTCACGACGGTGGCTAACGCGTCCGTACAAAACCTCCCATAGGTGTTTAGCTGGGTTCAAATCTTTTGACTGCAAAGGCCGTAGCATATGGTTCACATGCTTTTCATGCTCATCAAACTAAGCAGTAACCCCTTGTACCTGCGTTCATTATTATGTTTCTCCAATCATTTATTCAGGTTTTTACAGTGATTTATCACCTGTTTGTATGTTATATTATTATTTGCAGTAATAAGCGATATGTACAAAGTAGCGCAATGATTAATCGTGAGCAAGGGAGCTACAGTGTTGGACCTCTCACTAAACTTTCTCTTCAGTAATGTGTGGTATGGTTTTTTTTTTGTGTATTATTTGAGTGAAGCTGCTGGACGGTGTCCCTCGGGTGCAAGGAACCAAGCGTTTATTTACAGGAAGCAGTCCTGAATAATGAGTTGTAATGCCGCAGCAGTGAGAGTAAACTCTTTAGAAGCGAGGGACCAGTCCAAGCAGGACTGGGCTCCAGATCAATCCTGCTGGCAGACACAACAACACTGTTGCTCTGCCACAGTCTCTCGCTCTCTTTCTTTTCTCTCTCTGCAGAGGAACGGGCTATTTTTAGCCCTGGCAGCTCTTTCCCTGCTGCACCCACCACCACCCCCACGCCCACCCCCCATCTCTCTCCTCTCAATTCATCCCTTCATATCGCCCCAACCTCAGCCTCCATCCTAACCCTCCAACTTAACCCAATGTACTCCCTGAACGATCAGCTCTGATCCCTCCACTCAGCTCCTTTCCTTCCGTCCTCACTCCTGATCTCTCTCTCTCTCTCTCTCTCTCTCTCTCTCTCTCTCTCTCTCTCTCTCTCTCTCTCTCTCTCTCTCTCAGAGCTGGGGAGGCAGAGGGAGTGCTGGTAAGTTGAGGAGAAGTGTCAGGGGGCAGACTCAGCTCCTCCTCTGTCTTGTCCACGCTCATTACCCAAAGACACACGCTGTGTCCAGTCTGGTCCGCCCAATGTTTGGTGTCAGTGTGAGTTTTGATCATACTATGTTTCTTTGGTGAGTTGTTAGGGGCTGAGCTCATGACTGACTCTCTGATGTGTGCAGAGAGGCTCTCACACCAAAGGCAACTGAGAGAAAAATGGGGGCTGACGTAGAAAGAGACTACTTTTGCATATAGGTGTCTGTTTGTGTTTTTGTACGAGTTAAACAAATGCAGAGAGCATGTGTGTGTGAGCCAACAGCAAAGAGATGAAAACACTGAAGAGCAAAACGGTGGAAGAGCGCAAGAGATACAGCGGACTATCTCTTTCTCAGCCGTCCGTCCTCATCGGACCATGACCACAGCTTCTCCAGTGAGAGGCAGTCACTGTGGTGCCCTTGAGAGCGCGTCCTCAACCAGCCTCCTCATGATAATGAGGCAGGCCCCACGACCACTGCTCGCTGCTCGCTGCATGCAGCCCCTGCCCGCCCTCACGCCTGCCTCTGTGGGAGATAAGGACGCCAGTTCAGAGGATAAGAGGACAGCAGGGAGGCTAACAGACTGGGTATGGGGTCTTTGCTCAGGGTAAAGGCCGGGAGCTTGGTGGCGAAGGGCTGAATGAGGGGCTTCAGCTGGTGACTTGTAACTTTAGTAATTAGAGCAAAATAGTGTAACACAATTGCATAAATTTACATTCTTTTCTTTTTCTGTTTATTTCCTCCTGCGAGAGCTGTTTGCCTCGACTGAAAACACAAGCAGCTGAGGTTGATAAGACTCCCAGAGAGAGTCATATTTTGAGTTTGTTCTTCTCTCACTGCAAGCCTCTTTACTCCATGTCACATCTGAGCTCATACCACAGCGCCACACAGACTTACATTTTTTAACGGTTTTTCCACAACACTTGACAATGTTCCTACAGTGTTTTAAACACAAGTTCGAACATGTGCCACATACATTGCATCTTATTAACAAAAAGCATTGCCCAGCTATCTGCTCTCCTTCTCATGACTCATTCCACATCACACTACTCCTCCTGTGTTCTGTGATGCTGATTATATTCTCATGCTGAACAGTGTGATGGAATATAACCACGACTCTCTCTAGCTGACCACCACGAGGAGTCGGGGCTGATATAGGCGCTGCTATATCTTCTCTCATCACCTGTCTTTTCACTTTTCTTTTCTGCACAGGAGAATGCCATTTCATACTACGATTCCAAAGCGGATTCAGACTATGTGAGTACAGTACGGACTGCTCCGTCCTCCCCCGTATGCCTGCCTTAAACCCCAAATCCTACTCGCTCCACTACCCACCCCTGCCACCCTTTCCTGCAACTCCACCCCACCCCACCCCACCCCAGCCCTCCGTCGGCCTCCTCGGTGTCGATGCCTCCCCCTCCGGTCACAGGCCCCTGGGCTGTCTGTGTGTGTTAGTGACATGACACTCCTTTATGGTGAGTTGGTGTGACAGAGCAGGGGCAAGCCGACGTGCATGTGACAGTGACTTCAGCTGTCCTCCCCCAGTCTAATATCCAGAGTTTTCTCCCTCACAACGGACTGTAACTGTGTCGACTGCGGAACTGAACTGCGGGGTTGTTAGACCTCCGCGCCCGTCAAGACACCTCACACCCAAAGCACGAGTCATATCGCACTTTCATACACCCGGACACCGTTTCTATCATGTGTGTCATTCATACTTAGGAATAAGAATGACATTCAAGCAAAGACCTGCAGGCTGGGTAACAGAGATCGCACCAGAAAAGCCCTGCAAGTCACTGCCGTTCGGTCTCACCATGCCACCACTCTGGATGTAGTTCCTCCTTAGGATAGGTCACACTCGGAGCCTGTGCCCGCTGATTGATTAAGTTTCAAGGAGGAGTGCAAGAATCCCCCCCTAGATCACCAAAGCACAAAAAGATGGGAAGAGAGTGAGATAGAGAGGGGAAGAGACTGAGAGAGGGAGGCGGAGGAGCAATAAATCACAGTGTGATTTTCTCTTTGTGCACGCCACTCCTGTGATTAATGACACAGCGCTTTAGGGCCTGTCAGCACATCTAATTGGAGAACATCAGTCATCATTAACATGGCACACTAAGGCCGAGCCAGTGACACACCCCTGACCCCCACTTCACCAACCCCACACCCCACCCAAAGTCAGCGGCAGAGGTCATTCCTCATCCATGCAATCCCACCAGCCGCCCACCAGTGCTCCCCTATCTGACTCTGGATTCCTCCCACGATGACCCCTTTCAATTATGGCTCTACCACTGGAGTGAAAATCCTGTACTATTAGGGAGGTATGATAAGAATTCAGTTTTAAAAAAGGTAAGTGATTGGCTGGCTCTCTTATCCAAGCCTTGTCTCCTCTGTTCCTTATCCTGTTCTCCTGTTCCTTATACCTGTTAATTTCTCCTCTTGTCACAATACCCTTGATATAAAAGTGCAATGTCATAATTCATTCGAAGTCAAAACTTCCTGTGTGCTTAAGCATGTCTGATTATCATTCCAGTGTGCTGGATGAAGACGATTTTATTTATTTCTCTTGTTCAACTACATACCAGCGTCCTTTGGGTTCTTTGAATTACACACACAGATTTTGATGTCCTTTTAATGCCTTCCTTTCTGGACTGTCCTTACCTGAACAGTATTATCACTTTCAAGTCTTATTGGCTACTGATAAAAATGTCAGCAAAAACAGACAAGATCTAGCCCCCACACGCCTCGTACCCCATTAAAGATTATAACGTTCGCTTCAGCAGGGATCAGACAAAGCGTCCTGGGTGAAAATGCAAATTTTGTTTGGTCTGCATGATCCCACTTTTACTGCAATATTTCTATCTGTCTGATAGAAAAATAATGTCAATCATGTCCCTAGGTAGTAATTTACTTTGAGGACAACCATCAAATATATAAATGATTACAAGTCTGGGTTTTCTAATGTAAATTTTTTTTGAAAATATCTTTTTTTGCTGTTTTTCAACATGTTGAATATGTTAAAAACAGCTATCTACCAATTGTTATGTTGTTTTTTTCTGAAGAAATCCTTGTTTGCCTCTATCTCATTCTTTCCCGCTGCCTTTCAAATAATCACACCCACGAATACACACATACACATACGCAGTCATAAGTGACATGTTTCAGGTTAGACCTGTTTGGCTGAAGGTGGGAATCAAAAAATCTTCAAAATGTCATCTCTGGCCTCTTCAGCCCTTAATTAAACCTTGAGAACGGGGAGATAAAATTAACAAATTGGGTAATGAATCGAGCAAAACAGGTGGTGGATGGTTGAAGAAAATGAACCAATCAGTCTTTCCTGCGTGGATTTATTCAGCTCCTAATTAGACGCTGCCTTGGTTAATTATGATTGGGCTCTTCTGAAGAAAGAAGAAAAAAAACCTCCCTGCCCGACATTGACAGAATTAGTGTCAGACTGAGTGATAAACAAACACCTCAACCTCACAGTTAGTGCTGTTGAAAAGCCAGCATCCTTAACCTAATCAGGTTTATTATTAATGGAAAAATCTCAAGTCCTTTAAAGTGTACTCCTCCACAGTTTAGTGTATCAATAAATCTTTACTAACCCA
Organism: Nannoperca australis; assembly: GCA_036023655.1. Lineage (NCBI taxonomy): Eukaryota > Metazoa > Chordata > Actinopteri > Centrarchiformes > Percichthyidae > Nannoperca > Nannoperca australis. Next base: position 5,967 of record JAVQJD010011928.1, read on the forward strand.
ACATTAATCCAAACTATATTCAGTCTTGTTTAAAGCCTTAATTCTTCTGACCAAAACTGTGTATGTCTGCCACAGCAAGATGAGAAATGGGCACCATGTTTTAATTGCCAGAATTCGTAGTGCAACAATGCATTTTATTGCAGTTTTATTCTTTAATATCATTACAATCCGAGTTGTGTTATTTTATTATGAAACTAAAAGCACATATGAGCTGGAAACAGTCTGTTCATTCTGATATTTCCTGCAACCCTACTTTAGCCCTTTGCTCTTTTTTAAAACTTTTATAAATTAAGAAATAAAACATCTATAATGTATTGGAACAATACAATATTTTAATCTTTCCATTGATTAACTGCTAGTTACAGAGTGTACTTGTTTTAAAGAACAAGGAGTATTAAAGGAGGAAAGTCTTGAACCTTTTTAGCCTTGTGGTTGATATTTGGCCAGATTGCAGCATCAGGTCACGTCCCAAAGGTGTAGACTAAGAGCAACAGCCAAATGTATCCTGTCTTACCTACCTTATAATAAGACCCTTTCCAATAAAACTAAAATATCAGCAGGTTTTTGCCGCACAACCTCTCACTCATCCTGATGAGCTTTCTGGTGATGAACATGCTTTTTGTGTCACAAGTTGTTATCAGACAACTTGTGACACAGCAAATATAGAAAAGTGCTACAGTTATATCACTTATCTTTGTTATTTTTGATGCTAATGTTCCCTTTGTTTTACCAACTGGTCTCTTGTCATAACACCACATTGTTCCTCATGTTGACTTTCAATGGGACTGCGACACAACTATCCCTCTGCTCGTCCCAACAACAGCTTGTAATTGCATTTTAATAGTCTATTAAAGTTGGCCCATCAATCAATTTCTGCCATGGACATGGGGTTTTGATTTAATTTCTTCAAAAAACAAACCTTTTTTTATCATGTCAGATTCAATTAACCCACGCTGCTTTATTAAAATGAAAAGAGCGTATTGTAGTCGCACATTTGCTGCGCTCAAAGATTTATTTAGAATTCAAATTTTGCTCTTGGGCAGTCAGAATGCATAAGGAATGATCAGAAATATGATTTTTGTTTTACAAATATTGAATGAATGAAGGCTAATGAAGGATGACTAATCAAGGAGAGTGATAGAAACATGATGCCAGACAGTGCTGAGGGCTACTTCTCTATGGCAGTGTACCAAAGAGCTTGGTGCACGAACACATTCATTAGATTGTGTTTGTATAAGGAAGACTCATCAGTGAGTCGACCTCCTACATTTATATTTCTGAATGTTTATCTATAAATGTGACCTGTTCACTGTGCTGCTTTCTAAGGATGCATCTGACAGGGTTTTAGTGAGCGCTCTAAGGACACGCACTGAAATCAGATCAAGAATGAGCTAATAAACTGCACCGGAGAGTGGGGTTATATCTTTCTGCCATTTTATTTCACATCTCACAATCACTTCCTCCTGTGAGAATAGTCACAGATTGTACTCCATTGATAACTTATCAAGATAAAAACCTTAAATGTCAGTTTTTCTTTTTTATCTTCTGGCTTTCTTTGATATCTGACACTTTCCCTAATACACTATGTGTGTCACGCTTTCTCATCATGTCACACTAAGAGAAGTTGTGAAAGTCCCAAAACGTATAAGAAATATGCAGCGTTAACACTGTTTTCTATTTAAACAATCACAGGCGAGAGAGAAGAGACAGTCTGTTATGAAATATGCTATCATTCAAGTGGGTGGGAGACTAAACGGTGATTAAGTGGTGTTGGTTGCTAGTTACTGTTGGGGTTAATTCGTATGGCACCTCATGTGTCTGTGATAGTCATCTCGGGTACTAATGAGTCTCTGTGTTTGGTGTCTGCTCTGATGCCTGCTGTTCCCTGATGGGAGGGAGAGTATAGAACCACCTAAATCTGAAGGCAGACAAAAGGCGGAATAATTGCTGTTTTTGTGCTTAACATTATCCAAATGCGGTGTGTCTTGATGTGTGAGCCAGAAAGAGAGACAATATCTACCAGAGCCACAGATGGGCACTGTAAAGACACAATATGGGAGTTGACAGAATATGGTACTATATTTGCATGTTTCCTTCGTTTTTCTTTCCACGCAATTTTATTTGTATGCTCACTCAGATTTCTGTGTGTCTGTGTGTGTGCGTGCGCGGATGTGCATGCATGTGTCTGCAGGCGGAGGATGGAGAAGAGGAGAATCCACTGGAGAGCTCGTTGTCTTTGGAGCTGGAGTTTGTGGAGGATCCCAATTTTAAGAACAAGGTCAACTACTCCTCCAGTGCGGTCCAGATTCCTACAGACATATACAAAGGCTGTAAGTATACAAGAATACTTGTGGTGTTTTGGTGGAAAGGTGATTGAGTGAGGATAGGCTTTATGAAATTAATTTTAACACCAATGTAATGGTAGCATTGTGTCTTAAATAAGAGAGCTGCTGATCAGAATGACCTGAATTAGACACCAGAGTTATAAATCACCTACTGCAGCGTTACCTCAAGACCTTTGCCCTACTGAGTGTTGTGTGAGAGCACACTGCTTTTCCTTTATGTGGACAAATATATGCATAGTGTAAAAAAAGTATTTCACACGAGCAAATCAATAGTCACATAGAAAATGTTGCTTAAGTGCATGCACCAAGCAATATAGGGTCTTGAACACTGACAGACCTTAGCTGAAATTACATGAAAGGCCCGTTGAAACAGCATTTAGAGCATCTTTAGCTTAGGTAATGTAACCCATTTGCGCATGAAACAGAATTAATGGGGCTAAATATCATTTCCAGAAACATTTAGTCAGAGATTGTTTAGGGATTTGATTGAATTGCTCAAAGTGAGAAGTGGCATAACAAGCACAAGTTTCTGGAGAATCGCAACGATATAACAAAGCAGATGTAGTAGAAGACTGTTGACCTTCTCCCACACCTGTGTTGTTGGATTATACGGCGGAGAATGAGGGAGGAATTAATACAACAGACCTCAACCATGTTCTTTTAGAAATGTTTTTGCCAACTGATATCTTTAAACACGCCTCAAAGCCCAAAGTATCACTCCACTAGTTACTATGAACCCACGAGCTGTCATTTGCAGTTTTATATGATACTACATGTCGCCCCAAATCACAGCTGATTGAATATTGAACTTTATGTGTACACCCCTAAATGCATCAAAAATATATGAATGTTTTGTAGGAAAATTTAAGTAAGGGATTATAATATATTAATACTTAAATCAAATATATATATTTTTAGAGATATATTTTAGTTAGATTTTAACATACATAGAGTTTGCCTATATTGGTGCATAACAATAAACATAGTAAGAAAAAAAAATGGTGAGAAGATAATGAATTTCTAATATATAGTGCATATGGAGCGCTATCAGCAGTTTTACCTGTATCATGTACCAAGATGTTTCCTCCTGGTTTTCATACAGACCGCTGGGCCGTGTAAATAGATGACTTGTCTTCTGTTTTGACTTGACCTCTCCCCTCTCTCTCAATATGTTAGCTCAATCCCTCCCTCCTTTTATGTCAGCCAGCAGTTTAGCACACTAACATGATTTTAGATGACAGACGGTCTCTCACACCAGATATGTACTGTATTTTTTATTTTTCTACGTGGGCATGGTCTCCCCCGCTCGAGGACCCTGCCATTCCTGCCTGGCACCGCGTTGCCCTGCGGACATAACACCCTCCTGAGTGTGCAGCTGCCAAATGGACAAAAGGGAACACATGTACCTTCTGGGACTCTGATTTCACTTGGCATGTTCCCTCTGTTATCCACCTCTAACCTTTTGGACACTCTCTGCCTGCCTCTTTAAAGACTCAAAATCCAAAGCATGTGCAGACAGACAAACCATTTTCACAGTGGCAATTTTCCCCCTTCTGTTATTGTCCAGCTCTCCGCCTTCTTTGTTGAACAGGCAGTGTATGGCACCTGTCTCTGACAATGCCCTCCAGCTGTGTCTCCAGACAAATCTTGTCAGAATTAGACACTCTTGGTTCAGGAGGAGATGTCAAAGGCCACAGCTAACTCACAATAGAGCAATCAGGCCTGCACATTGTTCCCAGAGCCATTTTGTGCCAGCTCTGGTTCCCCTGTCTGAAGATATGAGTCAGAGAATAAAGGCCTCTTGATTGAGCCTGGTGGAGACTAGAAGCGTAGAGTAGTGCAGTGCATGACATTCGTTGTTTCACTCTTCTATGGAATATGTTTACTATTGATGTTGTTTAGTTAGCTCCCATTGCACGGTCTGCTGTGCTGAGATTGCCAGCTGCAGATTTTGTGCCAACTCCATTATTAACATGTGTGCTGTGTTTTGGTCGGTGGTGGTAAATCAACTGTTTGAAAAACTTGTTGTTGCCCAAATGTACAGTAATTCGAATCAGAAGACGAATTACCACCAAACCAAATGTCCCTGCCACTAATGTAGATATTAGAGACATCAGTTTGGAGAGTGTAAATGTACAGTGTAATGTTTTTGGAACGATTTTACACATCAAAGTCTGTTTACAGGTCTTAGGGGTACTCCCAAAAGTACTGCATATGTGAATGAAAGTTGTATAAAGCCTTTTGTTGCTCCAGAGGGAGCTGTGTAAAGTCTGATAAATTGCCTAAAGAGATGTCACTTGAGGCAGCGTTGGTCAGGGCTGAAGACTGCAGGTGAGAAAATTAAATAAATCTGGTGGTGTGGAGTTAGAAAGAAGTGATGTTACCAGACCTCCGTAGCCCGCTCCTCATCTCTTATCTCTGGTTCTGCTGCATCGATTTGGATCCTGTCGTGAGTTTGACAAAGTTATAGGTGCTCAATGCTAAATCAGTTAGCTTACAGAAATGTACATCAAGTGCATGTCATCGGAGCTGCGTTTGCTTTAGAGAGATCGTAAAAGGGGATGATTATCTGTATGTCGTGTTCTGCTCTGGTCCCACCAGTGGGAGCCTGCAGGGTGCTTTGGAGAGGATGTCTGAGGAAACTAATGTGGGCAGATTGTTGTACTCTGGGTCTGGAGAGGTCTGGGTCTACAGTATATCTGTGGGTTTAGGATTAGCAGAAGAGGAGCAGCGTGAGTGGGTAGATTCAACGCTCGCTCCTCAGGGAGAGGCCAGAGGAAAGGCAGAGAAAACAAAAGTGTAGCAGTCCAATGTACAGCACAATGTTCAACAGTTGTTGTGAAATTCTCAGGTGGTGTTTATTAGCTCTCATGCTCTGTGTTGTTGAAGTCGCTTGCTTTGATTTGTACACACTGTTAATGCACTGAAGAAATTGAATTTTTTTTCCTCCTTAAAATGGCACAGCAAAATGGGTGTCCTTGGAGATGGACTGAGAGAGCGGCACAGATAGAAGGAAAGATAGAAAGAAAGGGGGAAAGTGAAGGAGGAGAGACGCTTTAATAATAGAAACCATTTAGAGCAAAAAAAAGCTTTTTTCATTTTTTTATTGTGATCCTTTCAGCAGCTAAATGAGGCAGTGCATGCGTCCTGGTTTGATTTGTCTGCTAGGCCCATGTCCATTTATTGAGATTGAGAGTGTTCCCTGAGCGCAGTAATGAACCATTTTATGATTCATTATCCCACTGCTGATTCCTACTGCCAAGTCTGCAAACTTTCTAATTAGCTTAGGTCAAACATTCATACAGTTTTCTTCTAATTATCCTCGCTTATTACAGAATGGACATTGCAAAACAGCCACAAAGGAATAAATTGATGTGGGTTGTGTCGTCTATGGAGAAACAGGTTTTTTATTTTCCCAGTGAATGTTACAGAAATGGTGAGGAGGAGGCAGGGATTTGCTGAATAATTGCAGAGGAAGGGCTCTGGGAATATAATCTTTAAAGTAATCACTGAAAAATAAGGATGAAAACAGCGAGAGAGTATACAAATTATTCTTTGGCAACTATTTTGTAGATTCGGTGGAATCTCCCTGGTAATTGGAGTTTACGCTGTAGATAGAGGATACTAAGCCAGATTGGGTCATTCTACAGTTGTACATGTTGAATAAACAGAAGGTTGGGAATCAGCCTTTTTAAAAAGGTACTGATTATGTGTGTATAGTGTACACATAGTGTATGCCTTACATTGGTGTTTGTATGAGAATAATCAGCCACTGTTCACAGCAGGAAAAAAAAAAAACACCAGTGAATGTGGGGAGTCCTTTCATTAAATTTGAAGTTTAAATCCGCTGCATGCGGTGTCTTTTCCAGCGGCCTAACGTCATGTTGTCAGTTTGCTATTGTTGTCAGGCACAGTGAGAAACGTGGTTGTCAGATATGAATGGCGAGGACTGGCTAACTGTGTCTGCAGATGAAAGAGCACAGCTTAAATGTTTTGCATGGAGTGATTAACACACACACACACACACACACCACAACCATCACTATCACTCTTTCCTGATCCAGTGACTGCTCCTTTGTAAGTTTTAGACTAAGAGGCTGTTTTAGGTTACTAATGTCAAAACTAGATTTTCTTTACTTAACTATACCATAATGATTGAGATTGATTTTCAACCTTTAATGCAGCCATTGTTTTCCATGTTGGCTTCAAAGATGCTTCAGGACATCCAGGACCTTTAACCTGCAATAACTGACTTCTTTGGCCAAAAAAGCTGTTAGCACAACACTAACATATTTTTCAGCTTGTAAGTTGAAATGGTGAACTAGTTAGCAAATTGTTAACCTTATAGTAAGTCCATTATTCATTCTTCTTGTAGTTTTTTGGTCTCCTCCAAATCCTGAAAAAAATATTTGGCTGCTAAATGCTCCACTATGTTTACCCACTAGTTGCTAACTTTGATTGTCTGTCATTTACTGTGAGGCAGGTGGCATGCAAACCAAGAGAATTAGCTGAAAGATGCTAAAATGCTCAGTAGAGCTGAGGGGAACTTCAGAGTTGGGTGATAATCACTACGAGTGACACCTATCATTGATGTAATCATTCGATCCATTGTTATTATGAATTATAGAACTTGCTTCAGTTGTCTCTTTAAACCATTATTCCCTACAAGATATCTGTGTTAGTTAAATGTTCATTTTTGGGATTGGATTTTTCCAACAACTTAGTGGCAGGAACAAACATGTTTTTGTGCTGCATTACCATGGAAAAGTAAGTTCACAAAAAAAGAAAGAAATGCAGGAAAATGTTCATTGTTGTGAAGTATTTATATAAACTATAAAGGAAAATAAGCTACAATGTTATACTTTGGATAGTGGTCAGCAGTAATGTAAAGTATAAACAATGGGTAGGCTAAAACATTTATTATTTATGAGACTTCAATTGTCAAGAGAGAGAAAAAATCCCAGAACCAGTGCCTAAACCAACAGCAAGCTTGTACTCCCTGCCCTTTGAATGTTAGCCTCCATTTTGCTCCTACACCGTCTGGTCGGTGGTTGGATCCCCTCTGGGAAGGTCCTGGCAGAAAATCATCCAGTTCACCTTTGTAAAGAGCAAATTACATGGGGTGTGTGTAATGTGCAGTGGAAAATTGAATGCAACAGATACAGCAGATAGAGAGTCAACGCAATGCCGTATGAGATTTGAAAAGAAGACAAAGATTTGCATCTGCAGGGTTTCATTTGAGGGAAACTACCTCTGAAGTCCCTCATCTTGTTTAAAATGGATCTGGAGAGAAGTCAGCTCGCCTGGTACTGGAGGGACAAAGGCGACTTTTGATAGACAGACTCAGGTCTGTTCACAAAGGGAAGCGGGAGCGATAATGAGAGGGATGCTTTGTTACTTAGTCGAATTATGTGCTGTGGCTCCAATAAGTAAATGCTCCCACTTTACTTTGTGCTATTTGTCATTATAAGTTATAAGCTGGGAATCTTGAGATTTGCCTCAGCTGAATGTAAAATGTTGTCTTTTTGAGTGAGTGAGTGTGTGTGCGCGTGTGCGCTCGCTCGCGTGTACGTACTGTACATGCAGCCTGTATTCGTTTCACACGCCCCAGGTTCCTTCCAGTGGAGGAAGCTTCCCTGTCAAACAACTCACGCCACACTGGAGATCAACTCAGCCTCGCTCAACATCAAACCAGATTTAAATGTGTGAAAAAAAGCAAAAGTGATTTGTAAAAGGAAAAGAAAAAAGAAAAAGAGTGCAAAAAAAGAAATAGATAGAGAGAGGGGGATAAGGGAAATGGGATTTAAAGTTAAACCAAAAGAGAAGAAAGACAGTATAAACACTGCGGGCTGTATTTCTTTCGTTCTTGACTTTACAGACTCCATCTTTCTCTCTCTGCCCCTCTCCCATCCACCCCTATAGTGTGTGCCCAGTGAAGGGGCACTATCATTTACCCACACACTAATTAGAACAGTCAGCACAGCAAACTCCACTTCACTCATCACCAGGCTCACAAATTACATTTCATGTGTTTATTTGCTGCTCTTCTTTAATTAGAAAAAATATTTGGAGGGTCGCTCTGGAGGTGTGGTGAAATCTCTCCTTCTGTCCTATTCTAGATATTGAATTGTCATCCCTCCTCAGAGAAATTTCCATTTGTCTCCCCCCTTTACTGAGGTCCTCAATGACAAAAACGCTCGTACTAAATGCTATTCCTGAGTGAAACTGCTGGAATCCTGCACATTAATTTTACATTTACTAATTTACTAATTAATGCTGCTGTTTCCGTTGCAAAGGAATTCTTGGAGCCTGTTTTGTAAAGCACGCTTAAAAGAATACAAATTAGGTTATACAGTATCTTCTGGTTTCTCAACCAAAAGCTACAAAAAGACCCAATTTTCTTTGGGAAGGCTTAGACTTTGTTTTAGCTGTTAGTCTTTGTGGATGTGTGAGCTGCTGCCAGTTCCTGTTGCCGCCGTTTCCCTTCGCAGGATGAAAGGTTTAAGGTTCAGGCTCTTTAACACTCAGCAAGGCCACAAAGCAACCCTGAAAGAAGAGGAAAGAAGGAGAGACAGAGAGCGGAAACAGGAGAGAAGGGAGACGGAGAAGGAATTGAATTGACAATACAGGGAGACACAGAAGGAGAGGCTGGTTTGCAGTGACCTCAAACTGTGCAGAGATGTTTGAGTTTGTCAGAGTGCTTGTTTGAACAATGTGAGTTCACCCAAATTACAACAAAAACATACACATATCTTTAGTACTTACTTACTTATCTTATCTTTAGTTCACCGTAACTGGGACACAGTTGCTGCAAATATTAATTTGGAAAATGTCACTTTTTAATGCTGTGAGCAACAGAAACCACTATTCTCCTCCATTGTTTCAAAATTAGGAAACATCTAACCATCTGCATGGCTAAATAGCACATGTGTAAGTGAGAAAATGTGTTTTGAACTGACCCTTTTTCTGATATAATTCCTCATTGCTTGATTTTACTGCCAAAAATATTGTGTGGGAAGCTGTAAATTGTGACTTATAAAAGATGGTAACCGCTCTTATTTTCATGCATTAGCTGAACAGTGTATGAAAAATAACCTTCCCTTTAAGATACAATTGTGGAAAAACATGCTGTCTGGATGTTAAAGCACTAAGAATGTAAACCAGCTGTATTTGTCTCTGCGTTGCTCCCCCTGTCTGTATGAGAAATGTCACCTATATGTCAAAGTAAGTAGAACTGAACTACAGCGCTACCATTTAGTCACTCTGTTTAAAAAGTAGAACATATAAACTCTTTGTCGATGAGAGTGATAATGGTTATGAGTCTTCAAAGGGACTTAGCTAATAGCTTTAGCTCCATTACCATTATGGATTTGTTATGAGGGACCACTTGTGTTCAGATGATGTATTACGTGCCGCTGTGCCTTTTTTTCTGCTCTGTGTCTACAGTAAATGCATGAACCTATTTATATAATGTTGGATTAATACAGAGCATAAGGCGCAGATTGGTTTGGATGGCTCTTCATCTCGGTGTGAATAATGGATGTATGTGGGGTGGTGGGTGGGGTCATAGGATAGAGTTTGTGGTGGGGGGGGGGGGGGTTGAGAAATGATCTCACACAGAGATGCTCCATAAATCCCACTCATAATTGTTTCCCTACTTGGTGTGCAGTCTTGCTCCATAAAGGGGCAAAGCCAAGGGTGCTCTAAATGTCAGGGGAGCAGCGCGCTGATGAATTACCTTTTAAAGATATCAGAGAGAGGCGCGTTTCACGTGAAAGATGAGCCCGACATCGCGCTCGGAGGCCCTGTCTGCCTGTTGGGCATATCCCCCAGGGGAAATTTGTCTTTTCATCAACTGTCCAGAGAAGTCACGGCAAATCCCCGCTGAATAAATCAAAGAGAATTAGTTCGCTGTGTTCTCTGATCTCGGATGTGCCTGTTTTTCTGTAGAGATCACCTGCAGATGTTTGTTTCTATTTTTCTTTCTGTCTGTCTGTGTGTGTGTGTGTGTGTGTGTCTGTCTGTCTGTCTGTCTGTCTGTCTGTCTGTCTGTGTATGTGTGTGTCTGTCTGTCTGTCTGTCTGTCTTTTTACTACTCTTTAAAAAAACCAAGACTGAGCAACAGTTAAGTGTGAATAAGACACATAAACACCACTTCCACCATCATTAAATACCTCATGAACACATAAACTTTCAGGAAACACACTGCAGCTCGTGTGTGCGTGCAGCCCCTTGGCTACAAAGCGTCTGATAATCCTTCTTGCATAGCCAGAGTTTGATTAACACCTTGATGTTAGTCAAGGTAGCCGAGATGGTGCTAGTTTTAAACGGAGATTGCAGGAAGTCTCTTTGCCCTTGGCCTGTCTGGGACAGCTATCATTACAGACCCAGTGCCTCTCCAGATAAGAGCACCCAGGACTTCACAGCACACAGGCTGCCGCCGCAGCAACCTGATGTGCTAGCTCATGCTTAAAAGATAATACTTTATACGCATTCATCAGATGGCTCTTTGACCACAGAGCATTGCACGTTCTAGATGAAATTGAAATGCATGGTTTGGTTCCCTCCGCACAAACATCAGTAAAATAGAGCCACTGCTCTCGCTGAAATGAATCGGGGGGGTCATGAGAGTGACTGAGGCAGGTTTGAAAATTCATGATGTAAATGGCATGGAGTCTCACTAATTTCTCTCTGTAGTTCACTCCTCCTTGTTCCTCAGACCATCTGGCAAATGTAAACACTGTGTTATGAGAGAGAGAACATAAAGCTGTTTTACTTTCTAATTCTGGTCGAATGCAATTAAGTTTGTTGCGGAAATATCACTGGCACACAGTCTTCAAAAGTGATGTTTTACAATGATGGTTAAGCCTTAGCTGTCTAACAACTCCCAATTATAAAACAGTGATTAACAACTTGTAGCTTTTTCATCAGCTAGTTGTTCACCTACAAAGCAAAGGACAAAGGTGATCTGACATTTATTATTTAATATGAAGACACTTCAAATTATCAGTTCTTTGACCTCAATCATTTCTTTGATTCTCTTTTTCCCCCCTCCTCTCTTCATGGGTGAGAAATTGCCTTTTTCCGGGTTGTGAAAGCAGCCACTTGTGTTAATTTCTGTGTTGCTTTCCATCATTCGCCCCCCCCCCATGGGTTTTTATGTTCATTCCCATCTGTAGGGCTGCCTCTATCCTCCTCCATTCTTCCTTTGTGTTTATGTCTATGAATTTTGAGAAAAACATGTTGAGGAGCTCCCTTTGGTGATGGCAGCAATTTGGCTTTCATATATTCCTATCCTCGAGACACTGCTTAGTGCTGCTGTAGTGTGTGTGTGTGTGTGTGTGTGTGTGTTTGCGTGCATTTGTTTAACAGGATGCAGGAGAGTAATGAAACTTAGCTTTTGTCTTGAGCTACAATTTTAGAGAGTTTGGCAACATAGAACGGGGCATTCAGTAGAAAAAATAAAAAGATTTTTAGGTACTCATGTGATTATTATTCAGAAGCTTACAGGAAAGGAGGTGAGCAGTGGATGGGGGAAGATCATTTTAGAGGAAGCACATGTCTTACCTCTAAACTGACAGCTCGTCAGAGGCAGAGCACTAATTGAAAAGCATGGGAAAAGTGGATAATGATCGTTTATTTGTGTGAAATTCAAACAAGGGGTTGAAAAAAGCTGGACTTGTTGGTTCAGAGGCTTGTCTTGCTTTGGTTGGCTGAGTAATTAAATCAGAGAACCAAGTGAAGTTAGTGCCTCAACTCAGTGCCTCTGGCAAACCTCTGCACTCCCCATCTTCTGACTTCAGCTTAGCTATTAAACACAGGCTAAAATAATTGTGTGTGTGTTTGTGTGTGTGTGTAGATACATGTTGTTTCATGTTGTAAGGATAAAAAAAGCATAATCTGGATCAGGAAGTAAAAGAAAAAGGACAATGTAAATACAATATAAGTTACATGAGCCTGACACATGTTGTTAGTGGTGGATTTCCACCACCACCTGCAGCGTGTTATTCCACTTCTTGTTGACTAGATGATGAATACCTCTCTCCACAACCATAAATCCATTCCACCAGTACCACTGACCTCTGAGATATATCTGTGCCCCTACGTTTTAACTCAGAACACACACAGTGATGCGTTAAGCCGTGCATGCACAAGCAGACCAGTGCTTTTTGTCTTTCTTTTTCAACGCTTTCTCCTCTCTCTCTCCCCCAATCACCAAGCACCTACAAATCCTCTGACACGCATTCATGAACAATTGTAGAAATCGTTTTGGTGTTGCTGCTATCAATAATTCAGAAGTGGCTTCTGCCTCCACATGCTGCAAGTGACATATGACCTCCTCCAAGGTCATATCAGATTCTTCCTCAGAGAGATCACCCAGATTAGACTGATGCCCTGCTCAGACGGCTACCACCGGCCGAGCTGCCTGCATACATCCATTCTTATGTGCTCAGCCTACTGCTGCTGGCACGGAGACAAGTTTGTTCTGCAAGGACAGTTGACCTTTGGGTTAGTAACATAGAAACAAAACCAGTGTTTTGCACTTTAATTAAACTATATAAGCCGGAGAATGTATCTGTGTTTAATTCAATATTGATAAACAGGTGCAGAAAAATCAATAATGCCAAACTGAGTTTAAATCGGATTATAAAAAACTATTTTTAGCGCCTGTAGTTTAAGTATTTATTTTTTTGTACTTACTTTGAAGGGACTATGACACATAATCAGCCTCTCATTTACATTTTCTCTACATTTCTTTTTTCATTTTTAATAACCAGAAGCATATTCTGTGTTGTGCTCATCGCTAGAGGACTATGTTTTTCTGAAGGTTTCTGAGGTTTATGGTGTCCTTTTGGGTGAAAACTTACTTTATCTTCTCCTTTTGAAAAGATATTGTGCATTTGTCTGTGTAAACTGGTAAACCAGAAACCAATGAGCCCTAACTATCTGCTAATTCACCTTTTGTGTGTGTGTGTGTGTGTGTGTGTGTGTTTCTACAGCCCCAGTCATCCTAAATGAGTTAAACTGGACCCAGGCGCTGGAGAGGGTCTTCATTGAAAACCGTCGGGAGGACAGTTCTCTGCGCTGGCAGGTGTTTGGCAGTGCCACAGGAGTGACGCGATACTACCCAGGTAGGCCGCAGTGTACTGAGTCAACAGTCTGCCGTATAACTCACAGCAAGATAAAGTCTAAATTGACCCTAGGGCTCTTCGGCTGCAGAACATTGGCAATCTCTTATCAGATGGCTGTACTGGTAACTCGATAGACAGAATGAAATTATGATTACTTTGATCTAATCTGATCTGAAATATCCTACAGTGCACTGTATGGCCTTTAACTTGTTTTCTTGCTCTCTCCAGCCACTCCATGGAGGGCACCCAACAAGATTGACCTTTACGACGTCCGCAGAAGACCGTGGTAAGTGTCACCTGGACCATCAGAACCTGTATTCACAAGGTGCTTCATTTTAGTCTAATTTCAGTGTGATTTCTTAATTTTCTTTTCTTCCACTATTAATGCCTACTAGCCATTTGAGAAAGAATACTAAGAAACATCCATTATCCTCATCTTTTTTGAACACTGAAGTCATTTTCAAAGGCATTTATTTTCCTAAATGGGCACATTTGGACTCTTAAGGGGCAATTATGGTAATAGAAAAGAATTACATTGGCCTTAACCTTGGATGCACTATACTTCTGAATAACGTTGCTCAGAAATGTTCTAGTTCGGAAGAATCATCCAAGAACTCAAGCCCAGGCCAACTTTTAGTAATAATGTAAGTTGGGATTACTCACTGATTTGGGATTTGCACGCTCAATTTAAATTGGACTTGAATATAGTAGCATCAACACATAAAGTACATTATAGACCGAATGATTTGACAGCCTTGGATGTGTTAAATTCTTATATAAATTTGGCACGTTTCTAAGAATATACATATTAATTTGGTGGATTGTACCAGTCCAGATGAGTGCTGGAAGGAATGAGTTTTGGGCACCAGGTGAGTCCAGCTGAGCGTTGAGAGTAAAGGGAATTGTGTAGCTCAGAGCAGACAGCCTCTAACCAATACAAACAGCAGCAGCAGCAAAGTAAAAGTGCAGAAAATTGCAGAAATTGTCATCGCAACACCTGTGCTGTCAGCAGCAGCGCTGTTATGCTGTCTTAAAATTGTGACAAACTATTGTGATCTGAGTCTATACACATGCTATAAACATGCTAGTTTTTTTGTTGTGCGTTATAATGGAGGCATCATTTTGTGTCCATACATTCTGCCACCACATATTCTATTTATTGTTATATTTAAGATAATTTGAGGTCTTTTCATATTAATAATCTTCACAATTCTTTGCTCAGCATTTGAGTGAAAAAGAGTAACCTACTTACGTAACTATTTTCAGTTATTGCATTCACTTTATTCACTGCACTTCACTAAAATACTGTATGCATCAATGCAGCTCTTATAAAAATGCTTCTGACAATTCCTTAATAGAAAACAAGTTTTAAAAAGGACATAATCTTTTCATGACAATTTTCTAAACTGGCTTCTTCGGGTATATCTGCACATTAGAGGGCTTCGTGAATGTTACCATAATTACAAAAGAAAAAGCTTTGACTTTTAAATCCATCCTTGCATTAGGATTCATGTACAGTATTTTGTCTCTGGCTGCTGCAGACCTCCTGTGCTCCTTCCATCCCGGAGCAAAATAAAGGATATTGTTTAATAGAATGAGATCAAAACGTTTTTCCTGACCCGTGTTTATCTCAGTAAGTGATAATGTTGATGCATTGTCTTTTGCTACCATGACAAAACAAGATAGGGGCTAATGTTTTTGTTTAAAGTGCCCACCTTTGCCTGTGGTTCTCTGTGCAACAGTTGCTCTCTGTACAGAGCGCCGGGGCGGGCGAGTGTGACGAGCTGGACAGAACTAGGCTGCATTGGGCCAAACAGCCCCTTCACCCACCCACCCAAGCTTCCTGTCCACCCTTCCACATTCAATCTACCTGCCACTGTCACATTGGCTTTGTGGCAGCCCTGCCTGTTGCCTGGTTACAGGTTGGAGTGAACTGGACATAATCATGACAGCAGTGTTGATTAGACCTGACCCCGTTTTCCATCACTGTCTCGGTCCAGCTCAACCTGAGTGGCTGTTTGAGGTCAGGCCAGGCTTGTCAGAAGAAGTCAACAAGCTCAGACCACACAAAGAAAAGACAAGCAAAAGAAGCCTTGGCACTCTGATGAAATTTGTATGAAACTCAAGATCCTAAATACACAGGAGTTTAAAGGTCCAGTCAAGGTTAAATTTATTCATCCATAAACACATTATAATAAAAGTGCTCCCATCCTAATCAACCAGCACTGGTTGCTAAAACATAAGAAATAAATACCCATAAAATAAAACCGTAGATAAAAACAATATAAAACTACAATGTGTAACAAAACAAAACCATCCAAGCAACAGAATATAAACAAAGATTCAAATACATTAAAATCACAGTTTACCTCTTTACTGTACTAACTGTTCTGGTTGAACTGATAGAGAATATCATATCAATCACTAGTCAGTAATGTTTTAGCCATATACTGTAATTTGCATGTATATTCACGATATACCTGCAGAATTTGATCAGTTTTAAAGTGATATAAGGTTCTTATCTGGGTGACACTTTTCTTTACAATTAAATCACCGAGTGTGCCTTTGCAACTGAAAAATGTAAAGTGATCGCCTAACACCTCAACGTATCTACAGTACAACCATCAGACTAACAAGGTGTTCCCTGACAAGTTAATTAGCACCAGCTGTCTACATAGTGCTCCACTGTCACAGTAGCAAACAGTATAAACATGAAAAATGCTTCAAAACACAAGGCACTGTAAAGCAAGACAAGTTAAAACAAGGATCTTGTCACGGATCTGTCAGCGCAACAAACCAAAGTACACCCGAGTTAATTCTCTTACACGTGTTTTGACTGGGGGACTCTTCCCGAAGACAGGAAGGAACAAGAAAAGAGAAAGATGATGGGAATGCTGAGCGGCAGCAGCGTGTGTCAAGGTTAGACAGAGAAAGAGGTGTATTGTTGCGCAGAGGAACACCTTGTCACCCCCTTGGTCCTCCATGTTTGTCACTTCTGTCGAGGTTTTCCTAATGTCGGAGCCTTCGACATGCCTGTGGCCGGTTGCTTAGCAACTTGTGCCTAGCTGCGCTGAGTGGCGGGGGCCGTGGCAGGGAGTGTCATGATATGTCAGTTCAGACTTGTGTGATTATAGTCTAACATGCTGTCTCCCCGAAGTGACATTCTCTGGAGAGGTCGGCCAATCACACACCTTATAAAAACAGTCTTCTGGGGTTAGGTAAGCCCATCATGTGTCCTCAGAGATAGCAGCATTCATCACGAGAACAGTAACGCAAACCATATGAGTCGTACGGATGCTAAGATGATCACAACTCATGCACTTGGCGTTAAAGTCAAACTGAAATTTGAGTTCTCTCCTTTTTTGTGTAAAGAAATATAAGCAATAATTAATAAAACATCATCAGTGGAAACAGCATCTGAGCATTAAGCGTCTAAATGGGTGTTTCCCATGGCAGCAGTTGAGTGACATCCGAGAGTCGGTATTTCAGGAAGATGCACTTTTAACTTGCGTTGTGTGCGACTGAAGCACGTCATATTGAATAGCCTATGAATGCTGATAAAATAAATGTTTTGCTGGTTTTCAACAAGCCCACATATCATTGTTCATTTAAAATGTGACTTTTGCTGAACAACGTCCACTGGGGCCACAGTTACAGGATAATGGTAAATGCTAATACCTAGTGTAACAGTAGCACTGAGAGAAGACCAGATTCATAGTGCGCAAAATGTCAGTTACACCAAAGGTTTGCTTATTTTAGCCACCAAAAGCTACTGGTCATGCCAGACCAAGTAACACTGTAACCGCAATGTTGAATTGAACCAGGGTGCGTTATATTGCTTTTTAATATAGCTTTTCATTTGTAAGAGGAAAAAGAAGCCGTCTGTCCCTTTACAAAATTCAACATTTGCAAGGACCCATCCATTGTGCTGTTAAATTTGTATTCCAAGTGGAAGCTATGACGCTAGCCTAACTACCCTCTTCTTAGAATGTGGAAGCTAGTTTGCCAACTTTAGCACAGATTTCCACTAAATGTTACTTTTAATTCATGTTATTTCAACATCTAATGAGACTTTGACATCTCCCACACACGCTGTGTTGTGCACTACCCATGTTATACAAAGTAGGAGGGTATAGCTAGTGTTAGCTGTCTCTCTTTCATGGGTTCAGTTGTGGAGATACTGTCACAATTCACAGTAACAGTTAGTTTTTTAGCCTCAGTACTTAAACTACTATGTGATTTAAATGTACGCAGAATCTTACCGAGCAGTGAATTAAGTGATATTACAAACAGATATTATAAAATATACTATGAGTTAATCAGTTTATTAGTTACCAGTACTGACATTGTCAGTGGTAACAAAAATGCACGCCACTTGGATAACGATAATTGATGTAGGGAGCGCTACATGTCACTGCAGAAAAATAAGTAATATGTCTTTTTGGCTAATTACAGTTTTGACTAAATAAGTACACAAGTCAAAACAAGCACTAAGAATAAACATACAGGCTTAAACAACATACAGACAAAAACATCTCTGTATGCATGTACAGTAAATAACATATAAACACAGACAAAACGCGCACCGTCTCACACATCCTCCCACACACCTATCAGCACTCCTCCCCTCACAAACTCACAGATACACTACCGTTCAAAAGTTTGGGGTCACATTGAAATGTCCTTATTTTTGAAGGAAAAGCACTGTACTTTTCAATGAAGATGACTTTAAACTAGTCTTAACTTTAAAGAAATA
>JAVQJD010011932.1:0-29256 GCA_036023655.1 Nannoperca australis
CAAGGAGGATCAGAAGAAATGGACAGCATGTGAGTTAAGTATGAGTGTCACAGCAAAGGGTCTGAATACTTATGACCATGTGATATTTCAGTTTTTCTTTTTTAATAAATTTGCAAAAATGTCTACATTTCAGTTTTTTTTCTGTCAAGATGGGGTGCTGAGTGTACATTAATGAGGAATAAAATGAACTTTTTCAATTTTAGCAAATGGCTGCAATAAAACAAAGAGTGAAAAATTTAAAGGGGTCTGAATACTTTCCGTACCCACTGTACATATATACATACAGTATACACAAAGTGACAATTTGCTGTCAATGAGACATTTATATCAGAGCTGTTCTTACCATTGTCTGGCTCAATGTAAAAGCCTTGTAGAGGAGATGAAAGCAGTCTGTAGGTGATCTTGCCATTGAGTCCAGAGTCTCTGTCGGTAGCGGACACAGTCAAAACTAACATGTCTGCTGAAACCAACTCTGACAACTCCACCTTGAAGAGAGAACAAGCAATGAGTCACATCTGCAGCAAGGTTTGAAAAACTTGAGTAATTATGCAGCAGGTGGAGGCTAATGAAAGATGCTATCCATTCCTATTATGGGAAATGGAGAAGTCTCATGCTAGCTAAAAAAGACAGATCAAGTTGTGCTGAAGGATAAAGTACATCAGGAACCTGGATTTTTACAATCTGGCAACCCAAACGTCCTCCCTATTAATCTTTTTGATAAAGCATTATTAAACACTATTTAACCTTTATTATGATTTATAAAGACATGCCTTGTTAGACGGTTGTTTCTGGACATGGATATACTGTTTTATTCATGGATTGGTGACCCCAACCAGTTGCTATATACTAGGCCTTCTACCTTTTTAGCAATCAATTTATCATCATACCTGGTAGGAGACCTTGGTGAAAACTGGAGCGTTGTCATTGATGTCAAGCACTTGAACTTTGAACTCTCCAGTGGTCTGGTGGAGGGAGTCAGACGCCAAGACTGTCAGCGTGTACTCTGTCTGCTCCTCATAGTCCAGGGCTCGAGTCAGGGTAACCACACCAGTATAGCGGTCAAGAGCAAAGGGAACATTGGTGCTACTGTTGTCTGAAAAGCTGTAGGTGATGGTGGAGCTCAGGTCCACGTCGTTTGCCGTCACCTGGGTGACCATGTAACCTGCTGGCAGATCTACAGTAAAACAGAAGACGTAAAATAAAAAGGCCAAGAACAATCAAAAGTCCAAGAATGAATGTTTTTAAGTCAAAGCAGTCAAAGAGGAGTGGGGCTTGGTCTTACTCTCTGCTATAACCACAGGCTCCATGGGGGGGATGGCAGGGCTGTTGTCATTGACGTCCACCACTTGGACCCTGATGGTGGCGGTGCTGCTGAGCGGAGGATTCCCCCTGTCTGCTGCTTGCAGAACTAGCCTGTAATATAAAAACAGTAAACAAATGATGCCACTAAATCCAAATGCATATTATGGATAGTGTATATATGTATTATGCTAGGTTGGAAATGTACTAATTATAGTCCTCTCAATAATAGAATTGAGCAGATATTTACTTTGTGAAGATATTTTGATATCAGAAATGTACTTTCACTTGAGCAGATCTATTGACTGAACTTGAAAAGCAGGAAAAACAGAGTAGTTTACAATTATGCTGAATTTTGCATCAGGAAATCTGTCAGACAGCTTCCTAATGAAGACAACATTGGCAGTACACGTCATAATGAAATGGTGGATCAGAATGAGAGGCCCATTTTATCAAACTTCCAAGATGCAATTTGCAGCATGAGATAATTTCCTTTTACTCAATTAAAGTAGACACATTTCACTAATTAAATTAGTCCCATAGGACATATTTTTCGGAAGTTTATGAGCGACAATGATTTGTGAAACATAATGCTGCCACCATTTGCAATCTGCATGCATTTTATGTAGTGTTCTTAAATCACTGAGTGAAACTGGCCCTGTTGATGTCACTGCACACGAGGAGTTGACTTCCCATTCAAACTAATTTAAGCTAATAAAGAAGTCTTGCCCCATCTCCAAACAAGGATAAAGCAAAGATTGTTTTGTTAGTGTTCAACAAATACAGCTTCCACAAGTGTTCGTTGAAAATCCCAATATCATATTTTCAGCTTTTAAGATAACTGATAAAAAAAACTATTAGAAAACTCACAGATACTGGTGATACAAATGCTATCTGTGACAAGGAATGGGACTCTCTATTCTAGAGTAGAAATGTTTAAATCTAGGTTTGCCTTGACTATCATAGATTTGAAAAATGGTTACGTAACACTTTTTTATATGTGACATCAGCGTACTTGTATGAGGGGGTGATCTCACGATCCAGTAAGGCATTGGTAGCAAGAATCCCACGAACAGAGTCTAAGATGAACGCTCCATTGGGGTTACCGGACACAATGGCGTACTCAACCTGTCCGTTCATCCCGCTGTCAGCATCAGACGCAAACACCTGCAGAACAGAAGTGATTATTAATAAGATCTTATCACCAATAAACAACAAAATAGACGAGGGTTTAAATATTCATAGTACTTACCTGCATAATGTAGGTGTTGTGCACTTGCCCCTCCCAGACAGCTGTTCTGTAGTTGCTGTGTTCGAACACTGGTGCATTGTCGTTCACATCCAGCAGGGTGATGGAGACCCTGCAGTGAGCCGTCTGCAGCCCGTTGTCAGCCAGCACCACCAGTTGGATCTGAGGGCGCACCTCAAAGTCCAGAGAGTTATCTTTCTGCACACGAATCTCACCTGGATGAGAAGGACAAGCAAAGGTACTGTGTGTCCCAAAGGGCAAACCCAACATCACAGACTGGTATAGCCAATTTTATATCATTAAAGTGTAATGTTTATTCTAAAATACAGTATATTCTATAATAATAATAATTTCAAATTATAATATGAATATTTGAATACACGTTCTGCTTTGGCATTAGTCTTTTTCACTTTGGTATTGTAAATTTGTCTTTTTAATCAGATCAGGGAAAAGTTTGTGTTTTTGTGGTAAATATTAAATCCTACGATTGTGTATTTGAGTCCGACTGTAGCTACTTTATTACTTTATGAAGACAATGAAATCTAAAGAAAAGAGGGTTTGGGGTAGAATATGATAAAGTTAAGTTGAAGTTTATTTTGAGACACAGAAAATAACAAGAGGGTTGGGTTAGAAGCTCTGATTGGTTATACATAAACAATGGTGAGGACTGGAAATCAAAAGTTAATTCCTGGATACTTATGTGGAAAATAAAATGGATGAGCTTCAATGATGAAAGCATGCCTGATGTTTCTGCAAATACATAATAAGGATGCCATCTGCTAATCATTACCAGTGAACATATTTGGACTGCAAGAAAGAGGAACAAAAGCAATATTTTTGATTGCAAAATTTCACGTTTCTTTACCCGTGTGACGATTGATGGAGAAAATGGGATTCTCGTTGCCACCAAATATGGTGTATGTGATCCTTTGTCTGCTGTTGGTTGGGTCACTGGCCTCCACCTTTGCAATCCAAGTGCCTTGACAAAGAAAAAGTGAAAAGGTTGATGAGGTTTTTAATGGTATCAGTGAAAATAGAAGCAATAGAGGTAGTAAAACGTACCAGCTCTACTGTTCTCCTTGACAGTAGCATTGTACACTTTGTTTGTGAACTGCAGTCCTTCATGTTCTCCCTTCAGATGGATAAAAACCAGGCAGGTGGAGGTTAAAGCAGGTTGTCCTTGGTCTGAAACCACAACCTGCAGCTTCCTCCCGGAGAACCCTGCTCTCACTCGTCTTCTCAGCGAGATCTCTCCTGACTTGCTGTTGATGTCAAACAGATTTTCCTCATCCGACAACATAAACTGTATAGTCCCATTCTCACCCTGGTCACTGTCTGTTGCTGTTACCATGGTAACTATCTGGTTTGGTAGAGTCCTCATGGAAACCCATGCGCTGATGGGATTCTCGTCACAAACTGGCACATTGTCGTTCACATCCTCTACCTGTATGGTCAGCGATGCCACAGAGCTCAGTGGCCCCTGAGTGCAGCCGTCAGTAGCCACAACTTTGAGGGTGTATTGAGCCCTGCTCTCTCGGTCCAGAGACCTGGTGGTGTGGATCACTCCTGTGAGAGAGTCTACTGAGAAGGCCCCCTGGCTGCTGTCCTCCTTCAGAGAGTAGGTCACATCCCCGTTGGACCCCTCGTCAGGATCAAAGGCGCTAACACGCAGCACCTCAGCTCCTGCAGGTAGGCCCTCGCTGATTGAGGCGAGGTAGCTCCTACGGGCGAAGGAGGGGATGTTATCGTTCTGGTCCAGCAGCAGCAGCTGCAGTTGGGTGGAGGAGCTGAGCGGGGTGGGGCCATAGTCACGGGCCCGTATAGTGAGTGTGTAATTCTGCCTTTCCTCACGGTCAAGGACCTGTGTGGTGCTGACAACACCCGTGTGGCTGTTGATGGTGAAGCAGCCTCTGTAGTCTTCACCTAAAGACAGAGGATAGAAATGAAAAGGTCATTCAAGTTTATCACAATTGGGGTCTTATTTTTGTAGATTTGAGTAGATTTAAGAAGTAAATCCAGACAACATTGCTATGACTAAGTTTGACATGAGCGATCAGACATTCACACAGGTTGTAAACAAGAACACAGTCTTTATCCAGATTATTTAAACCACTTTATTTGATGGTAACCAAAAGAGAGAGCACCTGAAATATTGCTAATAATCCATAATTGCACAGAAAAACAGTGCATGCCCAACTATGGCAAGTGTGATAGCTCAAGGTTGAACCAGTAAGTTTGTCTGTCAACTGGGATGAATGTTTTACAATGTGCAATTTCATTTTATAATTTGCCTCAATTTTCAGGGCTTGTTTAAAACCAGTATGATCGCTTAGTTTCCATCACCGCTGGACTTCTTTTTCACAATATTGAGTTCCCAGATCCAAGAAATTAACTTGGTGACTATAATGTTATAAACAATCAAATTGATGGCCAAAACTACAGAACAATGATCCAGATAGACTGATACATAGCGCACTATCTAGGTTCCTTACCTAATATGGAGTAGTGAATAGTTCCATTTTCTCCGTGGTCTGGATCAGAGGCCTGAGCTGTGTGTACAACCCCAGCAGGCAGGTTTTCTGGGAGGCTGATCTGGAAGGATGACTGCATGAACTCTGGAGGGTTGTCATTGTCATCCAGCACAGAGCACAGCACTGTGGCCGTACCCGACAGAGGCTGCGTGCTGCTGTCACGAGCCTGGACTGCAGACAGGAATAAAAGGAAATTTACACTCAGCAATCAGATCTTGGTATCATTTTTATTTAATTCTGATAGTCATGTGAAATCAGTAATCGAATGCTTTTTCCTGCTCGAAAAAACAACAACACAAGGATTCCCCTTATAAACAGTGGTTTTTATTAATTTGTTCGGATGGAATCAAACCAGGGACTTTGCCATCACAGTATATACCTTTCAACCACTTGTCCACCGTGACACCCCTGATCTAATTTACTTCCTGGACTTAAATACAAGGCAATAAGGCAACATGACTGAGAGTCTACAACTGTGCTAGCAGCTCTGTGAGGCTGTAATTAGGCACAGTGGTGCTTTGAGCTAAATGCTAACATCAACACGCTTAAAGGCACACAGTGACAACCATAACATGCTGATGTTTAGCAGATATGTTTACCATGTTTATTGTGTTAGCATGTTAACATTTGCTAATTAGCGCTAAACACAAAAAACAACTGAGACTGAGGGCAATGTCATTAGTGTTGCAGGTATTTAGTTGATAACAAAAGAACTGGACGAATTAAAAAACTTTGGAAAAGTCACTGCGTCAACAAAGTCATTAGGATTCATTCTCTGGGGAACATGAGTATGTGTACATTTCCTGAAAATTCATCCAAAATTTGATATTTCAGTCTGGACTAAAGTGTCAGACTCACAATGTCACCCATAAAGTCATGCCGCTAGCACGACTAAATATTAAATACAACTACTGTTAAAGAGCTCAAAGCTCACAGCTCAGACTGTTATAATAAAAACTCAGTAATTTACTTTATATTGAAAACATGTATTACATGTCTCAGTCTCTAAACAGCACAATAAACTGATCATATTGGTCCCATCTCTGCTGACCAAAGACTGAAGCCAGAATAGACTTTTAATAGCAGTACAGCACTCTAAGAATGAAAAGAAAAGCCTGTCAACGCAAAGCAAACTGCGACAGCTTTAAATACATGCTGAAAAGAACTGCTTCTTCTTCTTTCCAAATTCATCTGCAGCCAGAGAAAAGTGTCCCCATATATGTCAGTATTTCCCAGAAACCCCCAGTGTGATTCTGGCACAACTTCAAGACATTCAGAATTTCCTGTTATTATATTTTGTTTTTATATTTAATTGTTCATCATACTGCTGACTGTACAAATATTATGATAAAAACATCTGAAAACACTTTATCACTAAACACTGCTGAATACTTTGAATGTAATTACTGACTGTATGCCCATGAGAGAGTGAAAGCCAACACTTCAAAAAGGCAAAGGGTGCGGCAGCTCAGTCCATGGAGGTTAGATATACTTTACCCCAGCCCTTTAAAAGTCTACTGTTTCCTTAACATAAATCAATCTGCTGAATAATGTTGCATTCATGCAAAAGGCAGACTTTGAATTATTTATGACTTTGGCTGTGAAGCATAACAAGAGAAAAGGTAGAGAATGAGAAACACAGAGGGGATCATAGAAAACTATATAATAATATAATAATAACTAATAACTAATATATAACTAATATATACACACACACACAGACACACACACACACACACACACTGCATATAAACATTTAGTAGGAAGATGTAGGTCAAGTATTCACTTAAATGTGTACAAACAAAAGATCACAGGCTTTCAAATAATTGGCTGTGGTTGTGCTTATGGTTTCACACCAGAAGTGATTTCATTAAAAGAAAGCCTGATCACAGCCATTGATTATACAGGTCTAGCCTGTCGAAACAAACTTTAAACGTATATCAACTCAATGAACACTCTGAACAGGAATCCATTTTGTGATTATGAAACTAACTTTCATAAGGGTTTTTTCTCACACCTGATGGTGCTGTTTGTCATTACTTTTCCCAACTTCTAAAAGCTGATTAATTAAAGTGAAGAAAATGTACAATGTGATCGATCACTCACCTGCTGAGCTGAATCTACTTATCCATGTAGTTACAAGAAAGTGGTTTTCACCAATTGCCTTACTCATTAAATACATGGCCTTTGCTGTGTGATGTTGCGCCACTGCTAATGTTTTCTGAAACTTAATAAGCCTACAATTGTATTCAGAAAAGTTTCATCATTTTCTAGCCTCCACTACAACATGCGGTGGGAACCCTGTTATCTCAAGATTCATGTTTTTAACCTTATCTTAACCCTTTCAGGTTTCTGAAATTACAAGTAACATGCATCCCTTGAAGTGACACACACGAACACATTAATTGTGAGCATGTGTTTCAGGGCACTATTTCTGTTCATAATTCTGTGTCTCTTAGCTGTGCTAGGTTTTGTGTGTGAACAACATCATGTGTTTGTGTCCTACCTCTGAGAGTGAAATGTTGCTGCTGCTCTCTGTCCAGGTAAGAAGTGGTGGTGATCAGACCGGTGTAAGGATTGATGCTGAAGAGCTCGTAGCCGGGGCCGGGCAACAGACTGTACCACACCACAGCATTGTCCTCTGGAGGAGGGACACAGGAGGTTATTGTACGTTTTACAGTTCTGTAGTCCTGTTACCACTGTTATAAACCTCAAAACCAAAAAAAGAAAATGATTATTATGATTATTGAGTTATTAGTGTCCTGCTTCACATGACCACATGGCAAATCATAATGTACAGATCCACATAACAGACATGCCCTGTTGTGAAGGATACACAGTTAAAAGCCAACTCAACAATTCATCTTAATCAAAACCTTTGTCTCAGTTAGCAGGAGTAAGGTATCTCTACCTTCTCTGTACATTATATTTAATACATGTTTATTATATGTTCTCTGTAGTAATCTTCCTTCATTTGAAATTAATATCTATGTATTTGACATATACCAGATATCATCTCTATAGTGTTTATGAATGGATTATTATTGAATAAATGCATAAATGTCAGAAATAATATGATATAGCTCATTCATGTCTGAAACAAGAAAATACTTTCCCACAATGTTTATGTTCTTCATCAAAACCAATAAAAAAAAATGTCTTTCACTCTTGGCATTTATGTCAGTCAGAGGTTGAGTGTAGCACCTCATCAGGGGAGTTCTTGTGAGTTTTGCTTCCATTTTAGACCGGCATTATCTGATGCCAAATTGAAAACAGAACCATGGGGTTACACAATGTAATGTGTCACCTTTAAAAACTGGCCCTTTGTCTTGCCAGTCTGACCCTGCTGCTTACAGGTCTTGTGGTTCTTCTATTGGCAGCCACACATTAATCCAAGAAAGAAAGTTAGCTTTGAAGTTACACATGGTGGTGAGGCTGCAACAGAATAAGGCATTAGATTTTTATCATCAGAGTTTCACAGGATCTCTGCAGAAACTGTCAATAGTGCAAGTGAAACGTTGGACTGTCTTCCGTAGACCTGGACAGGACAATGAAGGGATGCAATGTTCACAGATTTGAAACAGTGTGGGAGCTCTCAGTGTTTGGTGCAAAGAAAACAGGATGATGGGTGGTGTTTAAAAATAAAAAATAATTAAAATATCTGAATCAGATCAGTTTTTAGTGGAATTACTACCAAAGAAATAGTCCTTATGAAAATTGTAGAGTGGGGATTTCTGGCAAAATGTCACCTAGTTCCAAGGTGCATCGGTAAGGAAAATATTTTATAGGGGTTGTGGTCTCACAATAAAATATTTTTCTTTATACTATATAACTTCTATACTTATACTGTAAGTGTTGCTGGAGTTTGCCCCTTTATGAAACATATTTACATGTTATCCAGAGTAACACTAATATTTCTCAACAAAGATGTTGCTGTTGGATTCCAATACTGTGAGCTGTAAAACTCCATTCACCTCCATTGTATTGGGGCAAAGATTTCAGACAGATATTTGCTTGTTTTCTAAAATTTGGGTTGTATTTTTGATTTGTTTAATTACATATAGGTTGCCATTTTAGCCATTTACTTATTATTCATTAACTAGTTGCTTGAATTTACATTGTAGTTTTAATTCTAATTATAAAAAGTCTTTAATTGTGAGTTTCAAGAGTTTCAGCAAAAAAGAGTGAAAAAAATTTTTATAACACAAATCCAGCATTAACATGTCCTAATGCAAATATACTTCGTAAGTCTGATGTGGTGATTGAATCTTACCGCAAAAGTTCTCTGTGAATAACAAAACTGTCTGTTTTCTCGCTACCCTTCTTTCTTTATAAAAAGGAACACGAACATTTGCTCAACATAGTAAAATCCAGGACACGCTGAGCAACACAAAGGTTAGCTGTCACACTCGTGATATTGCACATTTCCTCTGACTTACTGCAGCACATGGAAACTGGATACAGAGACCAACACAAGCACAAAACAATGGTCATCTTTGGTGAGCATTGGGGGGGAGCAGCGCAAATGATAATCAAATAAGACTGGTGGGAGAGCGGGCTGAGCTGCCAGACGCGGCAATTTGAGGAGACAGATGAAAACACGGCGTCTATTGGCACAGATGGCTTGGATTATGGAAATCATCATGAGAGAGGACCTTTCAAATCTCCCAGAGGAGCTGTGTGCTTGCTGTTCTTGGACAATTCTCACCCCCAAGAATGTTAGTTCACATCGAAACTCCTCCTGTACAGATCCTCCTGCCACATGCCCTCCACCTCCAGCATTTAAAAAGACTTGTATTATCAACACAACGGAACGAAGTGGGATTTAGGAGGCCCTGTGCACAATGTGTTAAAATAAACAAGACTGATGTGCAGATTTGTGAATATGATTAGGGGTCAGATAAATGAGATTTTCTGGGAAGTACAGTGAACTTAGCACATGTGAAAGACCCAAATGGAGCAACACATGAGGAAAAAAGGGCAAGGGTTGGTTTCAATTATACTGCTAATGGAGTGAAACAAAACAGACAATAGCCTTGATTCACTGCAGTGCTGAAGTTTAACCAAAATGGCAGGGTGAGCTGCTACTCAAATGTATTTTGATATTTGGTACTATGCTTTAAAAATAATAAAAAGGAAGTGTTATACTACTGCTTAAACAGAAGAAAGCTGTAGTGTAATTTCGTCTTTTTGCCATTTAATACTGGTTTTATGCATATTGTCTATAGTTTGAAGCTGCTTGGCCATAAGGACACATGCTAGTGCTGCCATCTAGGCACTGTGGAGGCATACTGCCATCTCCACTTCTACAGGACGACTATTTCAGACTAAATTTGAATGCTACTAGATGAAAACTGCAGCTCATCTAACACTTTCCAAATAGAACATAATTGGGATTTTAGAGAAGAAATTTCTTTCCAAGTACTTTTATCTATATAGCCCCAAACCACACATTTATTTTAGAGGGTTTTACAACCTGTACAACATGCAGTATCCTCTGTCCTTAGATCCCCATTTCAAATAGGACAAAATAAGAAAAATCTCCACAAAAAGGGAGAAATTAGCAGAAAAGAGATTTGTCTTCTAGGATGGACAGATATTCAAGTAACATATCTACAAAGTTGTAAGTGCTTTGGTCTCTGGATCAGATCTAATTCAATTTCATCAATAGGAGCTGAGGTGTTGCTGGGTCATCCTGGTTCCTACATCATTAACTTCATTCATTATTTTCTATTTTCATGCTCCCTCAGAATTAAGCCAAACATATACAATAAATCTATTTGGAAATTACTTGCATAGAGATGGGTGCCCCTATTAAGTGACTGATTTCCTTTTCCAAGGAGAAACAACAAGGAGAAAATAGGCTTAACTCAAGGTCCAATTACTATTTTATTTCCCTCTAGCTTTTAGTTGAATCTCATGGTCTTCATCAGCAAACGGGGCTCGGCTGTCATCGCCTAACCTAAATATGAAACTGCTGTCACATGATATATTCTGCCATATTTAGTTTGTGTAAGTACAACTGAACCAACTTCATGACGCAGATGCAGGCCATTGGATGCGGCTGAAAGCTCTGCAAAAAGCTAGCAAGTGAACCTTAAGTTTTAATCTTTAAGTGATGGTTGAACAAAACACATCTGGACCATCATCTTTTGTGAAATTGTGATGGGCATAATATAAAAAATCTATAGATTAATCAATAACAAAGTCAGTTAAAGAATTAACTGTGTGCCTTTTCCCCATGCTTAGTTTTATATGATAACATCAACATACGAACACATAATCGAACCAAAAACATTCTATACAAAGTATTACCTGAATCCTCATCAGTGGCAAAGACCCTGAACACTGGTTCTCCGGGATCTCTGTTCTCCGCCACACTGGCGTTATAGATGCTCTGACCGAAGACAGGTGGCTGGTCGTTCACGTCCTCCACCTCCACCGTAAGAGTCTGGGTGGAGGAGAGCGGGGGAAGGCCGTGGTCCACTGCACGGACCGTCAGACGATGGGAACGTTGTATCTCATAGTCCAGAGGGGCCGAGAGAAACAAGAGGCCTATAGAAGATGAAAGAAGATGGCTTTGATTATGACAGACAAGAGGGGGAATGGAATTAATCTTAGCATATATATATATATATATATATATATATATATATATATACACACACACACACACACCCTTCAATTTTCTAAAGATTTGTACCCACAATATGTACTGACCGGGTCATTGTACAAGAAAATAAAGTTACTGGCGCTACTCTGGTGGCTGAACTATGAAATGGAAACAGTGCTTCAAAATGTTTTGTACTGCATATTCTTCTTTCTTATTGGCCGACATTAATGCCAATACAGATATAAGAGCAGTTGGCAAATATCTGCCCATATATAAAAATCCTACCTGTTTTCTCCTCTAGTGTGAAGAATCCTTTCTCGTTTCCAGCCAATATAACATAGGAGACAACTCCATTTTCACCTTGATCTCCATCTATGGCCACAAAGTGATGCAGCAGACTCCCCACTTCTGCGTCCTCCATCACCTGAGCTGTGTCCACTGATACAAACACCGGCCGGTTGTCGTTCACATCCAGCAGGAAGACCTGAGCCGTCAACGCCGTCCGTTTACGCTCGTCCTTCCTCTCCGCCTGATCGGTGGCTGTTACAGTAAATGCGAAGCTGGGGGTGGTCTCTCGGTCTAAAGGCGCTGCTACAGTCAGGCTCCCGGTGTAAGGGTTGATCAAAAAGGGGAAGCGTGATGAAGACCTGCTGAAATTAGGGTCAAAGGTCAGGGAGTAGCGGAGGGCACTGTTGGGAAAGGTCCCATCAGCATCCCTGGCATGAATGGCCAACGCCAGAGATCCAACTGCAGCATCCTCCAACAGACCGAACGTCACCAGTTTATTAGGGAACCAGGGTGTGTGGTCGTTTACATCCTCCACCATCACACTGACCAGCACAGACATGTTCACTCCAGGAGCGAGTCCTGCATCTTCAGCTCGAACCATGAGGAAGTACTGCATGGCAGACTCGTAGTCCAGCGGCTGGTTAATGTATATGTCACCAGAGGAGCTGTCAATGCCGAAGTGAACGCTGCCGTCGCCCTCAGAAATGGAATAGTGGAATCTCCCATTATCTGAAACACTGGCAGAGCCGATGACAGTCGCCGGCTCCGTGTCCTCTTTCACCGTAAAAAAACGCCTTACGATTTGGTGGTCAGAGCTGCCGTACAGAGCATCTAATCCATGAACCTGCAGGTGAGACGCATACAGTGTGATATTGTTTGTTAGTTTATTTGCACCATATCAAAATTTCACAGAAGTCACAGCTAAACGATAACACGTCAAAACACTAGGAAAGATTAAAAAGTTGAGGTGGTAGGGCCAAAAGTGTATCATGTGGCTCTCCCTGAAGAGAGAGAGAGAGGGGGGGGGTGATGGTCTAAATGAAGACTTTGATATACAGTATAAATAAATGTCTCCCCCTGGTGCCATATTTAGGCTAAATAGAAAGGTGTTCTTTTCTTATACAAAATCACGACACTGTGCTTATTTTTTGTCCCTGTACATTTTTAATAATTTATATTATATATAACATGTAACATATAACATATTATATGCTAGAGTGGACAATTACTCTGTGTTGTTATTCATATAGCGGATCATTTTGGGGTCAATGGGAGTTTTTTTGCATCATGTTATCTCCTAAGTGTAGGTCATTTTTGTACAGTTTGTACGTATAACACTGCTTTCAATGTTTAATGTGTGGAGCACCTTTCTTCTTTTCCTTGAAAGTAAGTGAGTAAACATCAAATCTCAGGGGCAAAGTACCTGTGCAAAAACATCTGTGCAAACCCAAAACGTTTGTACTGGTACCGATTTACAGTCACACTGAAAGGATACAAGCAGTAGCAATGAAGACTTTCTTAACATGTTTTTAAAGAGTTGAATTTAAGAAAATCACAATTTTGAATGAAAGATGTAGAAACAAACCATAGTTTGGAAAACACACTATGTTTTTTTCCTTTCAATTTTGTGTGCTCATCCACCCTCTACTGCAGTAACATTAAAAGGTATATTAAAAAAATATTATATAATTAATTCAACAGTTTGAGACTCATCTCTGAGGTTATCTGTGTAGTACCTGAGAATACAGTATATCATATATCATATAACAGAGTATATCCAGCAGGAATTTCACATTAAAAGAATACCATAAGTCATAGTATGAAGTGGATGAAGAACTGTACCTGTACATGAACAACTGCAGTGGCCTCCAGAGGTGTGGCTCCGCTGTCCTTGGCACTTATTTTCAGAGTGTAATACTGTTCAGGGTTCTGGCTGAAAAGCTCCGTTGTTCGGATGTCTCCACTTGTACTGTCAATCTCAAAGTGTCCCAGAACCTCATCCTCTAAACCAAGTGAGAGAGATACAAGATGTTGACACCCAGGGACTCTTCAATAAATGGAACCTATTGTAACTGTCAAAATGCATACTGTTCAGCTCCACAAAGTACAAACAAACATAATTTTTACAACTCACCTGTGACCATTGACAAGGTGACTGTTCCGTTTTCTCCTGCATCTAAATCTTTGGCAAACATGTTTGTCACCAGGGATCCTGCTGGTAGACCAGCCCATAACTGAAGTAAAGAGAGGAACATGTACAGTGTGAATTACATTGGATATAACAACATTCCAACCACACCACACCTTAAAGTTATATATCTAAGATATTACTGCTGATATATCAACGAGTGTTGAGATGCAGGTCATTGACAATGTGTGGGTTTACATACTATAAACAATGGGAGTTGGTGTTTTGGCGTGCTTCAAACTATCCAAAGACAGGAAGTAGAGGACAGTTCCTTAGGAGTTGCATTATGCCACCATGATTTCTTAAATATGGCATTGCTTTTTTATGAAATATGATAAGTGTTAACCATGCAAACTGGTAGCCTGTGATAAATATAGAGAAAGGCCAACATATTGAGACTGAAAGTTAATTTGTGACCTTGGAGACAGCTGTTGACACAGCAGCTGATATGGAGATTTTCATCTCTATCAAAGCTTTCAGGACAGCCACAGAGTGGAACCTTGTGGTGAGATTGTTTTTAGTCAATTACACTTTCCAAATGAACTTTCAATCTCAATTTGTATGCTGACATGGCTGAATTTTTTTTAAAGTGAATTTAAACATCTACAATTGCTGAGAAAGATTGTGTGAGAAAAAGAAAGTAAGAAATGAATCAAGAATGATAAAACATAATTAGGGATTCACTGTAACAGTAGTGAGAAACTACATCATTTCAGGTTCAAAATAAGTAGAATATAATAGTAAGTGTGTCCTTTTTGTTGTATTTTGTGTTTTCTCCCTTGTTAAACACTTTAATCTATAACACATTTTTCTTACCTCCATTAGAAACTGCCTCTGAAGGATCACACATACTCTTGTAGTTCACTATACAGATACAATCCCCACATGTTTACCTGAACATTAAGCTCCTTGCTGGCAGGCAGGTGTGTAAACTGTGGAGTGTTGTCATTGATGTCAGTGACCAGGATGTGAACGGTGGCGGTGGCATTGAGACGAGGGTAGCCCTGGTCTGTCACCATCACCTTCAGACTGTGCTGGCTGTGCTGCTCCCGGTCCAGCGCCACCCAGTTAATAATTTCACCTGGAAGGGTACAGAGAAGAGATGGACAGGTGAGGAGGCACGGCTGCACAGTGAAGCGAAATATGACCTGAAGGTGGTGTGAATCCTTTTACCTGTTTTAGAGTTAATGCGAAAGAACTTCCCATCTGAGAGAAGGATGTAGGACAGCTGGGCGTTTTTCCCGGAATCCTTATCCATGGCCTTGACTGTTCCCACCAGGCCTTGAAGCGATGACCCCTCTGACACAGTGAAGTAGTAGACGTCACTGCTGAATACCGGGGCGTTGTCATTGATGTCCAACACCAGCACTGTCACTGTGGCTGTAGCTGTGACGTTTGCCAGCGAGGCCTCCCTGGTTGCAGCCAACACTCGAAAACGAAACATGCTTTCTGCCTCATAGTCGAGATTGTGGGAGAGATACAACCATCCGGTCTTTGGGTGAATTCGAAACGGAGCAGGAGGAAATCCGGCTTCTGCCTCCAGGGAGTAGGTGAGGTCTGAGTTTGACATGTGAGCTCCTCGGCTCCGGTGTGCCCTCACCTGTATGACCCTTGAATCTTTCCTGTAGCCCTCACCTATCTCCACCTGGTACACTAATGTCTCAAAGGCCAGGCTGTCTTCAGCAGCGGTGCGGTCCACATTAACTGTGACTGCCAGTGTAGAGGTCAGGGAAGGTTCTCCTTCATCTTTAGCCACGATTTCCAGGCTGTACCTCTGCTGATGATCCACCTGTAAACTCTGATTCAATGTAAGTGTCCCACGGTCGTGGTCAACAACAAACGTACCATTTCTGGTACTTTTCAGGTAATACTGCACCCTCCCATTGACACCACTGTCAAAGTCGTGTGCATGAGCGATGAACAACACCGTCCCTGGGAGTGTGTTTTGAGACACTGTGATGGTGTCACTGAGTTTGGGGAAAACAGGAGCGTTGTCATTTATGTCAGCAATCGTGATGTTGACCTGGGTGGAGCTGTAAACTGGAGAGGTGTCAGTGTAGGACTGAAGAACAAGCAAGGCGTACTGCTGCAGCTCATGGTCCAGAGGTTTGATGTTGCTGATCAGGCCGGACTTTGGATGAACGGAGAACAAACCCTGAGGGTCTCCAGAGGATATTCGGTAGGATACTGATTCTGTGAAGACAAAGAGTTTTTATTGCTAGATAAACAACGCAACATTAAAGTGTAACTCCACCAGAAAATCCACTTGAACCCTCTCTGCCAGCGAATAAAAAAATTGCAATGAGTGCGGGAACAACAACTGTAGGAGGCGTACAGTTACTTACCTTTAGTGATAGTTTTGGTTTTATTGTCTAGGCTTTGAGATATCTTTCTCAGAATTGTCTCCTCGCCAAAACAATGGAGGGGAATGCAAGTTTTGTTTTAGTCCAATAAAGTAAAGGATCACCACAATCTCTCTTGTTGAACTGGTGCGTTTAAAGCAGACAAAATCAACAATGCCCAAGTCGACTACGCTCAAAATAAAGAGTAGTCAATATGATAGTAAGTAACAGTTGTAACTTGTGCTGCATGTTAATCATTTGTAATGCAACTGAGTAACACAGTGTCCGACCCACGTAATCTACATTTGTTATGCATATGGTGAAGAGACATACTACATGTAATACCAACTTCGCTTGCTGCATGAATACACAGCACACACAGTAATTACAGAGCAGGTCAGAAGATCTCATTAATCCCCTCCAAATGTTTGTTGCACTTTAAGAGTAATTACAAACCACTGAAACAAACAGAGAGCTTAAGGGGGCTCGACCCCCTGTCAAACAGGCCCAATTCTGTTGTTTCCATTTTAAGTTGAAGCGCTAATCCGTTAATTGATTGGACAACCTTGAGTGACTGTCTAGTGTAGTAGATTGGTTTAGCTGTTGAAGGGACTCAGTGGAGTTAATGGAATATGAAGGGATAATCCTGGAAAACTGGGGAGTGGGGAAACCTTAGCGAGAGGAGAGGAGTCTATGTTACCGTAGATCAAATATTATATTGAATACAAGCTGCTGTATCTCCATCACTCAGAATCCTATTTGATTCTGTAATATGTAAAATGTTACTCACTTTTATCT
This sequence comes from Nannoperca australis, assembly GCA_036023655.1. Lineage (NCBI taxonomy): Eukaryota > Metazoa > Chordata > Actinopteri > Centrarchiformes > Percichthyidae > Nannoperca > Nannoperca australis. The sequence continues at coordinate 17,309 of JAVQJD010011932.1, forward strand.
GCAACTACATCCCACACCAGACCAGGTGTATATTTATAAAGGGCTATCGTTATATAATTATGCAATATAGTGTACAACTGTCTTTGACCCTTTATCATCTGTCATCTGTGCATGAGGCTAAGGAGGAATAAAGATTAAACTGCAGCCTTCCTCTTTACCGCTCGCCTCTTCACGACTGGAAGGAGATTTGAACCATGACAATGATTGCTCAATTGTCTTCATCACAATGATCTGTCAGGACAAATCCTGCTTAAATACTGCATTTCTGCAGTGTTGAGTGTTGGAGAAATTTGCCTTTTAAATCAATTATCAGTTATCTTTATCTTTATATTTTTGTTCAAAATGAACTGGGTAAATTAAAAGTTAGTGTTAACAGAAATCATATTTTGAGTACATTTGCTTACTCTCCATATATGTTAATCAGCGATATGACTCAGCACTGAAGTGTAAGAGTTCATTTTCAACACCTGCCCATCTGCAGCCAATTCCAGCACAAAGTTTTAAGTTTCCAAATGACCTGACCTGCAATACTGTGAGAGGAAACCAGTGCACACAGACACAGGGAGAGGTGACGTGATTACCGCCACCTCTCAGATATGACCTGATAAGAGTAATGACCCGATACAAGACCTTTCTATTTCAGTTTAAACATGTACAGGCTGTACTGAGGCTGTGGTAACACTTCACTTCTTAACTAAAAGTGGAGATATTCATGCACTAATATTCTTTTTAACATTGATTAAATTGATATATATATAACTTTAAACTTATGGTTTACATCCCCCAAAGACCCCAAATGTGTAATAAAGACATGGATACATACTAATCATCACTACCTGCAGAAGATGCAGAGAGATTTTCACCTTTTTGCTGATTTAAAAAATTCCACCTATCTGTGGTAATTAATATGAACCTTCTCATCAACCCCCACCTCTAATCCACCATGTAAATGAGGACGTGGCCAGATATACACTCACCTGCTGGGTTTATGGCCTCCACTGTCCCCACAGAAGTCCCTGGTGGTGCATTCTCAGGCACTGTGAAGGCGTAGCGTGACCTCTGGAACACAGCTGGAGCCTGGGCGCTCTGTAAAACATTGATAGTGACCTCTGCAGGCCTGACTGAGGTCAAGCCATCCCCATCCTGCGCAGTTATTGAGAGCTTCACACTGGCTGCACCCAGGTGGGTAAGAGCGGAGGTCAGGAAGAGCATTCCTACATGCACAAAAAGGTTAAGGTTTAATTAATTTCTTGTAACAATCAGGTCATACAGTTTTTTTAGGTATTAATTTAAGGTCTGTCATTTTTATTTATTTCTTTTCCTTTATTGAACCAAGACTAGTTTAGTTGACTAGTCGACAAATAAAAAAAATTAAATACTATTTTCACTGATTGATCATGCCAATCCTCTTTCAAGCAACAATACAAATCTTTCTCTGGTTTGGTTTCTCAAATGTGAGAATTTTCTGATTTTCTGTTTCAAAATATTTTTTTATTAAAATAAAAATAATTAAAGAAAACATTTTCTGTAGGTTCTATAAATAGGTAAAATTTTTCATTTGACATTTTATAGACAAAACGATTAATTGAGAAAATAATCATCAAATTGATCAATAATAAAAATGACCTGATAGAGATTAAAGAGATTAGCACAGATGTTAAAAAACAATACAATTTAGACAACAAACAGGCAAATAAAAACTGCACAAACAATATCTAGCACATGCAGGTGTTTGAATTTTTAAAACGACCTTCAAATTAATTTAAAACAATGACCAAAGGTGCTATTTTTCAAATTGTTAAAACCAGATTTTGTTCACAGCCAAAATTGCAATATGTGCATTGGTAATACAACATTTTGTTTACTGCATTAACAGACAAACAACTGCGTGATGCCAGATGGGTTCAGGAACGTGACTCATTTTTGTCACCTACATTAACCTATGGAAGGGATTATCCATAGCAGGAACTATTATTGTGGAAGCCACAGAAAATCAACACTACTGCTCATTCCGTATTTAGTTTGGAAAAGCATTCATGTGCAGGTTTGGAAAAGCATTCATGTGCAGGTAGAAATACTTCAAACTTATTTAAAAGTTTATTCAGTGTTACATTGTGGCTGAGCGCAAATCTGATCTTACACCCCATGCCACATGGGGATATAAAGCTTTGGGCTTTCTGCACCACTCCTGCTGAGCAGTGACACTAGCAATCATATCATGGGGAATTAAACAAAGTAGTTGATCATCCCTGAGTACTGGGACTGCCAGTCAGGTTACTTAAAGACTTGTGTGACAAGTCGCTGATGCTTGAGAAGTCATCCAAATACAGTAAAAATCCACTAAATTTATCCACCTAAAAACCACAATGTTGTGTAATTGTTGTGTCATTTTCTGTTAATAGGATGTGCAGCGATTTGATTATAACGGGCTTGTTGGCTGGTGAACATAAAAACTGAAGCAAGTGCCACAGGTACGGAGGCAAAACAAAACAACATTTTAGAAAACATATTAACAAATCAGAAAAAACTAAAGTAAGGGACTCAGTCACTGCCATTTTTCTCTACTGTTATCCATTTTTTTTTGTTTTGTTAATGTATTTCATCCAGTGTTGTATTGTTTTGACCCTAAGGGCCAACATACTTAAGACATATAGACAGATAAGCTAAATTAATCTCAAGAAAATAACTTTACCCACAATTACATTCAACCATTGTACTATTTTAAAGGCACTACAGATTTATAAATTGGGAGCATTGCATAAATTTTTTTAAATTCTATCTTGATGATCTGTTGTAAAGTGCTGTGTGGCAATTGTTCTTTTGTTCAGCACATTTTCTTTTTACTAAGAGTAACACCACATTCTTTTACTTGGAAAACAAAACAATGAAGACACTAAAGATTCTCTGTTTTCTTATTGTCTGCCTACCTGTTTGTTTATCCAGGGCAAACAAACTGGACATGTCACCAGGAAGGAGGCCATAGGTGACCTGCCCAAACCTGCCGGAATCTCGGTCAGTAGCAACGACGTTGAGGATTTCTGTGCCGGGCTGCGTGTGGCTGCTGATGCTCATGGTGTACTCGTCTGGGTTAAACACTGGAGTGTTATCGTTCAGGTCTTCTACGTCAATGTGCACGTAGGTTTGAGCGCTCAAGCCTCCCTGATGTTGGGAAAGTGAGATAGGAAGAGAATTTTGTATGAAGGATTGAATTAACAGAAAAGATGTAACAGCTACTGTTTGTGAGTGAAACACAACATTGAAATTGTGTTGTGATCACAGTGCAGGGAGTAACTCATGATGGTTCTGAAATGAAGGTCAGGTACACAGTATGCCAAACAAAATGACGTCCACTCACTGGATCTTCAGCTTTGATCAGAATGTCGTGGACCGTCTGTCCTGAGTCTCGATCGATGTCCTGGGAGACACACAGCTCTCCAGTCTGTGGGTGGATTTTGAAGAGTGGATGTTTCTCCTGCTGGTCAAAGTCGTCCGACAGAGAGTAGAGCAGCACGCCAAACTCAGGGCTGTCTTCATCTGTGGCAACAACCTAAAGAAGAAAAACAGTTTCAAGCAAGTAACTAAAACAGTAGTTTTAAAAAATACATGTTTAAATAATATGTTTAGTGTAATCAAGTATCAAGAAATGGGAATCTGGAATTTGGTTCTCCATTTAGTAGATTTCAGAGATACTCAAACATCCTCTAAATTAGATAGCATTCAATGACTGACTTAATAAAAACTGTAGTGGAAAAAAAAATCTTCAGAGACCTCCAATGTTGTCAGTTGCAAACCCAAATGAAAAACACTTGCAGTGACTTATAGTGTAATCTTTAGTTGACGTCATGCACAAGTTTATTCTTAACTCAATGTCCACTTACTAGCTTCTTCCTGGGATTTTGACTGCATCTCACGGCCTTATTCAACAAATGGGCATATATAAGTCTTGTATCTATATATAAATACAAGACTTCATGTACCTGAAGCAGTTATGTCACCAACCCATTATTTTATTGCATATAATATAAATATTTAGTTTTTTCCAATATACGGTTAGCACATTTTTCCTATATAATGTGAAAATGGGAATATATGTGCTGTTCAGCCCTTGTAGCTACATATCTGTCAGTGTCATTTGTCAAATATCAGTGTTTTAGATTCAACCTCTGTAGCTACTTTGAATCAAAATACTTTTCTTGTGCTTCCAGGGAAAGTCAACATAATAAAAGCATAAAAAATCCCCGCAATAAAAGAGTGAAGAGTATCATTAAAGTGGAAAACAAGAGACAGCCAAACTGCCAAGTTAAGACACACCTCAGATGCTGCTGAACTCCTTTCATGTCTGACCGTGACAAGAGACACATTTTACAGATAGAGTGCTGACTTTCCTGCCATAAAGATGATATAATCTGGGACTTTATGAGCTCTGATCAGTGGAACTTTTAAAAACATGGGTCAAGGTCTGATTAGATGTGCAACACACCCTACAAGCGTTTGAAGCTACTTTACATCTAGAAACCTCCATATGTGGTTATCATTTACCAGACATCATTTATAACAACAGTGTTAGCTGGTCTTGTGAAAACTTTAATCTTTGTCTGTGTCTTCTTAATGACGATTTCCATTTTAGTCTGAAATCGTCAGTCATGAAGGTTATACGTCACCTTGAGCTTCATAGAAAAATGAATTGACTATGAAAGCAGCCTTAGTTGCTTCCACTTTTCACCTCTTACTCTCTGTCATGTTGTTTTTGAAGAATCGTAGCTGAATGTTGTGTATTTGTTACATTACATTTAGCAGACGCTTTTATCCAAAGTGACTTCCAAGTGAAGAGCTGATCGGGGGAGTCTGGGGTCGAACCCATGACCTTCTGGTTGATAGGCACAGAGCTGTACCTCTCAGTAAAACAACGTGTGTGTATTAGGCTGTTCATAGAGTCTGACCAATGAGTTTATTAATTATTCTTCTAATTCTCTCGTTAGCATTTAGTTCAGATGCAAAACAAACACACCTGTGCTATAGCACTCACAACTATAATAATGACTTATCATTTTCAGTCCCCTATTTAATTGAATTAAATACCAAATATAACTTACATCTAAAGAAAATGATTTCGTAAATAAGACTTCTTTTGTAATGGGCTTCAACTTGTACCAGGCTGCAGGATTGTGGTACCAGGCATCACATCTGTCATATCAAACGCACAGTGCTGAACTGGAAAGGATGTGTGTGTGTGTGTGTGTGTGTGTGTGTGTGTGCGTGTTTAGAGGAACACTGAAGTCTTTGTGCATATAGACTGAAGGAAACTTTTGTCTTATGAGATGTAAGAAAGAGACAGAGAGCATAATATGTTGAATGTTCACATTGGAGACAGTTACACTGCTCTGATTGGCGCCCAAATCTTCAGCTTCTTTTGTAAAACCAAAGTAGTTGATAACTGAGAGAATTGTCAATTTGAAAGCAACTGTGTTGTTGATCTGCAGCTCCCAAGGTTTTTGCCATTAGACCCTTTAAAATAAAGCAATGTGTAAAACTTCTTATCAAAAGAATGATATTGACATAAGAGTGATTGTCGCTCCTCAGATATTGAATTGAACTGAATATTTTTAGAGATAAAACAAGAAAAAAGCAAAGATCAGAGATTTCTATTTTGAGATGACGTAAACTAGCATAATGCCTCTTGTTTGTCCCAACAACCCTGGTCTCTTCTGAAATGAGTCCTTCATTTTCATGTGGTTCCTGGACAGGAAGGGATGAACTTGACTTTTGGTAGTTGTGCCTTGAAAAGTAAGGCAACTCAATGATATGTCAAAAGCTGGACAATTAAACAAAACTAATTGCATGGCAAGACACCTCTAAGGGTGGGAAAATGTTTTTTTATGTACTTTAAGTAAATGAAGCCTTTAAGCTACATATTCTCCAACATACTTGTAAAAAGCAGCTCCCGATGTCACGGTGCTCTGGTATGGACACGTTGTACAGCTGCTGCTTGAACACAGGCTCGTTGTCATTGACATCCTCCACCAGCACAGTGACTGTAGCCGTGGATGACAGAGCTGGTTCTCCTCCATCAGCCGCCACCACCAGGAACCAAACCTCCATCTGTGTCTCTCTGTCCAGAGCTGCAGCTGTTGTGACCAGGCCTGACTCCGGGTCGATGCTGATCAGGCTGTCCTGGTTGGACTTGAGGATAGAGTATCTGACGTCTGAGTTGACGCCCTCATCTGCATCCCGGGCCTGCATCTGGATGAGGGAACTCCCCTGAGGAGCGTCCTCGGCAATGCTGATGATGTATACATCTTTCTCAAAAGCTGGGGGGCAATCATTGGTGTCAGCCACCCTCAGGAGGAAGACCATCTCACTGCTCAGAGATGGGCTCCCAAAATCTGATGCTTGCACCTTCAACTCATACAGATCCTCGTCCTCCCTGTCTAACCCTGCCTTGACACACAAAGCGTACAGAAAATCGTCCGTTTGCTTCAGGGTGAACTTCCCATCACCCCCCTCAAGAGTGACATTGACCCTCTCCTCCTCAAGGTCGGGGTCCGACACTGAAATCCGGGCAACGTAGTCCCCAACCGCTGCAGCCTCTGACACCACAGCATCTCCGGTCTCACTGAGAAACAGCACACTGATGGTGGGAGTATTATCGTTGATATTAAGCACCTTGACACCCACGAAAGTGCTGCTGTACTCAGGCTGAGCCCCGTTATCTCTCGCGCTGATGATCAACTCGTGAAAAGCCTGAGTCTCATAATCAAGAGGCTTGCTGAGATACACCACCCCACTGGTTTCGTTGATGGAGAAAACCTCATTTGGGTCACTCTGCCGCCTGTTGATCTCATAAGTGATTCTGCCGTTGTCGCCCAGGTCGAGGTCGCTGGCGTGCACCTGACACACAGCAGACATCCCGGGAGCGTCCTCAGGCAGCGAGGCGTGATACTCAGTCTGGTTAAACACAGGAGGGTTGTCGTTCTCATCCAGGACGTATACTTTCACCTGAAGAGTCCCCGTCCTGGCTGGGATGCCACCATCGAAGGCCTCAATGGCGAGAGAGTAGAAGTCCTGTGTTTCTCGGTCTAGTTTGGTTGTGAGGATGAGATCCAGGCTCGGGTGGTTCTCAGATCCACTGCGATACTCCAGGCGGAATAACTCCCCCATCTCACTCTCTGTGATTCTGTATCCCTGGGTACCAAACTCACCCTCATCTGCATCTTTGGCACCTTGAAGCTGAAATCGACTCCCTGGGGGGCTCAGTTCTGATATTTCCAAGTCAACCTCCTCCGAGGGAAACACAGGTGAGTGGTCATTCACATCTTTCACCTCTAGTTTCACCTTTATCATCTCACCTGTGAGAGTGGCTGCAACAAATTCATACTTATCTCTGCTCTCTCGGTCCAGGATCACAGCGGTGGAGATGATCCCCGTGTCTGCATCTATTTCTAAGTCTCTGAACACATAAGAGTCTCGGCTCTCTGAGATGAAGAAGCCAGTGCTTGGCCCGCTTAATCCAGCTCCTAGATCTCCAACGATGGTTTTGGCAGGCAAGCCCTCTTTAACAGATAGCGTCAGGTTGAACACCTGCCCGAGCGACTGCGCGCAAAGCAGCGACAGGACGAGCGTCCGAAGGAGCGAAGTTGCGGCCTTTTTGCGACCCATTCCTCCTTTACACATGGCGGTGAGCTCTCGGTTTGTGAGTTAAAGTCAGCCTACATATTTTCTTGTCAAAGTCAAATTCTTAAATCACATTTTAGAGCGCTTCTCCAAACAAAAAGGATAACGCAGCGTGCATTTCTGCGCGCAGGAAAACAGCCAGCAGTCATTCTCCATCACGATATTTCATCAGCTTGTCGCGTAATTTTGGAGAGCAGAAATCCACACATCTAGTAACTCAAATCCCCTGCGCTTCTTCACACATCACGGCACTGAGTGGCCACAGAGCACCAACTGTGCGCAGTGAACACACCTCCTGGCAGGCAGCACGTCCCACGCTGATCGCCTCCATCTGTGGCCCCGATTGCTTAAGATGTATGTAGGCCGGCAGATTACCTACAGTGCAGCGTGCTGACAGGTGGCATAGTGTGTTTACCCAGTTGAAGATCATAAGGTTTGCAGGACAGTAGAGGAAATAAAGACAACACTTATGCAGAGTTAACTGTAGTGAGAAAAAAAAACGAACTAATACAAGCTGTGAATACGCACGCCTGAATTTGGTGAAGTGGTTAGAATAAATAAAAGAAATAAGCGGTTTAAGGAGGTTCAGATTTCAGATTTGGCAAAAGCCCATGTAATATTGGGGTGGCTCCCTCTACTGGTAAGAGCCAAAACTGCAGGCACAAGTGAATTGCTTTCCCAAACACAACTGAAGGGCTCTCGTGAAAAGTAGTAAAAACTTTTTACCTAGACTACAATAAACTTTCACACGTACTAGTAAAATATGGTCATATACACAAGCTCTAAAATAAAATGATATACAGTTCAGTAGCAATGAGCATTACAGGTAAAAAGGAAGGCCTTCCTTTCATCTGAAGGAAACTGGACTCAACACCAGGAAGTGCACGTGCTCTCGCCAAACGTGCTTCAACCACAAGAGAAGAGTGTTTCAGTTGTGTATGTAAAAGCATTTCATTTGTATTCCTGTGTGGTTTTCAGTGTAGTGTGTGAATGAGTCTGGTTTCATGTGTGTATGTGAGAGGAAGAGTTTGTGTAAATGCGTGGTGATTCTGAATAATGCCCCTAATGGACCCTCATAGTATCGGGTCATTCATGGGCTCAAATATGTGTCAATTATATTTTAAGCATTTGAAATGCTCAGAAATAATTTGAAATCCCGTAGTTATCTATCACCTTTTGTAAAGGTAAAACTCTTAATAAAATCTGTTCATGCTACACAAAAACTAAAAGGTCTACACAATTGTGGCCAATTGATTTTTGGCTGTCGGCTGTTAAAGCAGTCCTTTTATCTCATAGTCTGTTGATATAATTAGTGCACCTTATTAAGACTATAGCCTTTCCTGTACACTTTTCGCAGCGCAAATGATATGAGGCCTCCCATTATAAACCCATGCTTTGGTCACATAGCTCTATAAGCGCCTTGATCATAATAGTGAAGGCCTCATTGGTCTCTCATTATCCCATCGGTGCTTGTAAACTCTGTAACCAGGCAACAGATGTAACCTGAGCCATGTACCTGAGTAAACAAGCAGCATAGTTACAGCGTCTCTCTCTGTGTGCGTAACATTGTTCTGCAACTCCACAAACAGTGAAAACTGCACCACAGAAGCTTCATACAAATTTGTTTCTCCCAGATTTTAGTGAAAAAGAGGGAAAATGCCAGCTCATATTATGCTCTCCTACCAGTGGGATGACCAGGCTCTTGTGAAAAGGATATACGACCGCCTCAAAGATGATGGTCTGCCAGTGTGGATGGATATTGAAGGAGGGGTGACGGGGAACATAAATGATGCGTGAGTATAAAGGAGCATAGTTAAACCTCTATGATAGCCAATGGTGGGATAAATTCGTAAATGGAGTAAAAAAACAAGTCATTTATTTTAATGCCGTTGTCTTGAGATCACAAGGTAATTATTTTATCTCGAGAAACCAATCTGTATCTCAAAATAACGACATAATCAACTCGTTATCACAAGAAAACAAAAGGTTGCTTCCCTTTATTAACTTACTAATGCTTATCAGAAATCTGGAGCGTCATGCCAGCATGCATAGATGGTGTCTTGACATCTGAAGCAACCGAGCTAAAAATGTCACATCAAGTCTTACCCATTACTGATCATAGCATCACTGTACTTCAATCAAGGTCTGGCTTTGTTATTTCAAGATAATAAAATAATGAACATGTGATCTCAAGATAACCCTTTAATCTAAGTAGCAATCTGAAATGTAACTGCGTGGTCAACTATGCATCCTCTTGTGCTGTGACGTGATTTGACAGGCGAGCAGCTAACCGACCCACCTGGGGCCACCACAAGCACCGTGGAGCTCAACGAGACGCCTGGAGATCATTGTTTCTGGGAGGAGATTAAAGGCAACGGCTGTAAGTACTACAGGAACGCCGTCTCCACCAAATACCTCGGTGAGTACAGAAACTGAAAACAAAACAAACAGCAAGTATGTGAAAAAACATGGTCTTTATTAAATGGAGCAAAATAAACTTCACATTGCAAGCCAGGAAAAAGAGCAATGTTTGTTTCCATGTCTGTACAACTGACTATTCTGTTGAATCAATAAAAAAAAAAATGTTTTCGAACAATCTTTCAAAACACTGTCTGTCCTCTGCAGGGTTTGACCCCAGAAACAGCCATGTCTACTCTGAGGCCAGTCCGTCCGTGTCTGAAGAGTGGCTGATGCTGGCGGATCAGACAGACCAGAGCCATCAGAGAGCCGTCGTCATCAAAAACAAACACTCGGAGAAGTTCCTGGCCGTCCAAAATGGCCACTTTATTGGACTAACATCGTACAACGAAGACTGCAAGTGGATTTTAGAATGAAACGGGGCCAGATAAGCGTAATTTCACAATGTGGTCGTTTCTGTCAGACACATTAGCCATCAGGAGGTTTGGTAGAAATGAAATTAAACAAAACATGTTACCGTGACAACAAGAACAATTAAAAAAACCATTAGAATCTTTTTCTCTTGAGGATTTCTGGTTTCCAGTTGATTGGATGGCTTTCTTCCGTCTGCAAGAAAGAAATCACAAGCTGTCACATGATCCATCTGCTGCCTGGGAACTAACACTAAAATCTGAACTGACTTTAAATATGATAGTATAACTTACGGCGGTGTCGTCCTCTCTGTACACTTTAATGGTCTTGTCGGCCTCAGCGGTGATCAGTCTGCTTTCTGAGTGGTCGAACATACAAGCAAAGATGCCCGACTCGCTGTCCAGAGATCCAGGCTGCACCGCTGCATGAATCCGCTGGAAGTTGTAGCCTGTCCTCCAATCCCACATGTGGATGGTCCCGTTGTCGGCTACAGGGAAAACAAACATGCGCACGGTGAATCACGATTCTGAGCTTAATGTGTTTCTAATCCAATACTGTAATCACCTGTTTCATTGAGTCGACATTAACCCAAATAAAAACAAACTATTATTTAGAAGGAAAAGTTAAACATTTTCTGTGGACGAAAAACACGCAGTTTAGGAAGAAAGGGACAGTGTAGCTGTTATGAATACCTCCGGACACCAAGACGCCATCGGAGTTAACGGCAAGAGTGTTGATGATGGCGTTGTGGCCCGACAGGTTTTGGATGAAGTTGCCGTCCGGGAACATCCACTGCTTGATGTTATCAGCAGAACCAGAGGCAAACGTGTATCTGTAAAACACAGGAAACAAGATGATGAACATGTCGAGCCAATCACAAATTCTTTACTAGTTTTCATAATGGTACAATTGGTGTATTATAATCCCATGGGTCAAATGTCTTACTGTTCCTAATAATAACTCACCAATGTCTTCAGCTACTGATAATTTTCTATTATCTGATTTTTACAACTATTTAAGAGTAAAATCTAAAAGTTCCAGACTCTCAAAGCCTTTATCATTACACCTAAATTTGAAATATACATTTTACAGAATTCCTTTACAGTCACAGCAATCAATCAGAACTAATGTTTAAAATGAAGCATTTTCTAAACATTAAAGAATTTGTTATGGATTCACTGTCCAATTAAGCGTTAGAACAACACCTCAAAACCCCATATTCATTCAATCTAATGATGCAAAACTGAGACAAGCAACAACCCCCCAAAAGTCAACCTGCTCATGTTTGGCACACTTACCTGATAAATGACTTCCAGCTCTGTTGTCGACTTTTACATTACATTACATTTAGGCATTTAGCAGACGCTTTTATCCAAAGCGACTTCCAAAATAAGAGCTTTACATCAAGTGCATAGAACCATGATTGAAAACAACAAGACGTCTCATCA